>PVJH01042534.1:0-14234 GCA_004026705.1 Nesogale talazaci
GGTCATACCGGAAAGCTTTGATGTGGGAAACTCACTAAGCGCACTGAGCTTTAACTCAAACCCAGCTATAGACTTCGTCTATGGCTGAACTTCCATAGTGTGAGGAGCAACATATGACAGCTAGCTGAATGGTATAGAACTGGCAATCACTGGTCTTTGGTTTGAATCACTTATCTTGAGGGTCCCCAGTGAATGGGAACCTGGAACTACCATTCACTTACTATTTTAACGCCCTCTTTGCTTCTTTTTGACACATATTAATGTGTTCAGTGCTGCTCTGTGAATTTTTATTATTGGAAGATTTGCCTTATCACAATCCTTATTGTTGTTGGTTTTGTTTTTTTGTGTGTGAATTGTTCATTCACTTGAGAGTTTAAAGTATGTAAGTCAACAATTCGTGGACTGTCACTCATAAACCAACTGGCATACCTTTCTTTTAACAAGTTTTATAAATTGTTTCCCATTAGCTAAATTAATGACATTATCATGAGAAATACCTTATGCCACAGCAAGATAACTGATAATATTCTCTAGCATAAAATGACAATGATGTCTCTAATGTGAACCAGATACATATGTAAACTATATACATAAAAATGAATTTTTTGCTCCAACTTAATTCCAGCCCCCAGCTAAGAATAAGTAGTTATTTGATGTGGCCCTGATTGTTATTTGCCCTTATAAAGAGATAACTGAATATTTGAGCGCTGTAGAAAAGTGTTGGTAAGAAAGTAGATGGTACTTGTCTATCAGAAAGAATGATGTCTAGCCTCTCAGTGTTTGCTTCAAACAAGCCACCATCTGAATGAGGTTTCAAGTGAGTTTACATGGAGAAATCACCCCATTCTCTGTGATCCAAAGATTGTAACTAATATTATACCCCAAATTGAAAGGAAGTGATAGTATCAGAATTTAAATTGCAAACATTCAGTTTTCAGAAGGCTATTGGATGACAGTGGAAGCCCAAATCCATTTGCACATAGATTAAACCACCAATTAATTCCTTGAGATCATATTCCATGGATGTGAATAGTCTAATAAGAAAGCGAGCATTCTAGTGTCAGTTATGGTACTTCTACTTATATTGAAATGTAATCTCATGTTTGTGTCTGCATTTTTACCTGTTATTTATTCATTATATAAAGTAAAGAGGAATACCTGAGGATTAAAATCCTGGGATGGGACTATGCTTGTCAACATGAGGACTGGATTGGAAAGCAGATTGTTGTGGATGTAGATGGGTTATAATTTAGCATTTTAATTTAGCATTTGATATCAATTTTAATCCATTTTATACTTATTCTACCTGTTAGCATTTTCTTTCTTTTCAGTTGCTCTTTTCATTTGTTTTATTTTTTTGTTGTTGTTCCTTTGGGTTTTTGTTGTTGTTGTTGTTGTTGTTGCTTATTTTTCTGGATACAAAATCCAGGATAGGTAATCTGATCAATACAGTAACTGGATTAGTGAATTCTTAGAAGTATAACAAGGGAGGTTTGGGAGAAATAGGGGTAATAACAATGAGTACAATAAGGAAGAAAGTGTTCTTTGTTTTTCATTAGAGATCAACTTTTTGTGACTAAAGACTACAAGTCCATTTCAATTTACTTCTCCCATTCCACCCTTTTTAAACCACTTAAAACACCATTTAGACTTGAGGGAAAGGAATCCAGAAAAGTGTTCATTTTTAAAGATCATTATATATCTATATCTATATATAATTATATCACGACCTGTGTCAAGGTACAAAATAGACCACATCTGATAAACCTTCCCCGTTTTTTGTCCTCCTTTCATCCTTCCCTTCTCCCTGTTCCCTTCCCTGCCTTTGGTTTCCTGGTAGTCATTAAAGTCTTGTCCATTGATGTATAAACTATGTTTCTTCTCTAAAAAATATTGCAATATAGATTGCAGCAATGCTTTTCACCTCTTCTTCAACTATTGAATTGTATGATATCTGGGTTATGTGCCAATAAAATTGTTTAAAATGGGAGAGGATTAACTTTGATATTTTATTTAACTTGATATACCCTAAATATTATCATCCCAACATGTAAGCAATGTAAGTATTATTATTGAGACAAATTAGGGAAAAAGAAGCAAACAAACTTCAAAATAATCCTTCAAATGCCAACAAGAAAAATAATGTGCTATTATCATAGCATGTCTATTGTATTGGGTAATGTATAATAGAGAAGATTTAAAATATATGTGAGGATTTGCATAGGTTGTATGCAAATACTTTGGTATTTTATATAAAAAACTTGAGAAACAATTGAGTTTGTTACCTTTGAGGGTCAAGGAAACAAGCTCATGCAGATAATAAGGAAGAATGTACATGTGAGAATACAAGGGTGGGAACCAGTAACTAAAGAATAAACAATAAAACTGGTACTGCATTTTCATTTCATAGAAATAAATTGTTATTTATGGCTGACACAGATCAATAATTATTTAAATGGATGAAAAGGTTAAAAAAGCTTTTGATTTTTTTTGCACATACTAGTTAGGTTTTGTGTCAACTTGACTAGGTCAGTAAACAGTAAGCTGCAGCAAGCCCCTATGACACACCATAGTCAATTCTATGATGTGACATCTAACAGACATAACATAATCAATTCTGTGAGCAGCTAGCAGTTCAGGTACATTGTAGCTCCCTTGATCAGGTCTTGTCACAATTCCTGTGGTGTGGTCTGCTCCTTTTTAAACAGAGTGCTAAAACATATTGTTTATGCTGGGTCTGCATTTTGAATCTGGTTCATAGACCTTCTGCCACATTTCTTGCAGATCCCAAGAACCATCAGCATACTTCCAACTTTGGCTTCATTCAATTTTGCATCCACCAAACCATAAGCTTCCTACTTTCTGGTTCATTAATATTGCAGCTACTTAATTCAGAAAAGCTTCCAGCCTAAAGTGATGTGCTTTAAGCAGACTGGACTTAATCTCTATAGCTAGGTGATCCATTTTTTGATATGTTCCTTCTGTTTTACTAGCTAGATAGTGATATACACATATAGACAGACATACACATGCAAATATATTCATATCTGCTTGTATCTAGAGATAAATATACATATAAGCATCACTGAATTTGCCTCTCTGAAGGATCCAGCTTAACATAGTCATGAAATAATCGAAGGAAAAATGTTAAAGCGGTATAAGTTAGTATTGAAGTAACAGTTATAATGAAATATTTCAAAGTAACTTCTGTGGCAGAAAACCTTTACCTTTCTGTCAGTTTGTCGTATTGTGTTGTCTTCTGTGTTGCTCTGCTTATGGATGTAATGTTCCTTATACTTCAAGTACTATCATGGTCACTCATGGAGAACAAGACTTAGTGGTGCTTGTAGACTAAAACAGACTAGGAAGAAGGGGTAGAATAATATTTTCATTTGCTTCATATGCTTATAAACTTGGACTATGAGGAAGAAAGATGAGAAATAGATGTAATGATTTAGGTTGTGTATTTTATGATAAATATTGAGGATACAAGGACTGCCAGAAGAACGAATAAACCTACTGGACGAAGTGCAGACAGAATGTTGCTTAGAAGGAAGGATGAAAAGACTGTGCCTTTTATACTTTGGAGATCCTATCAGCAGGAATCAGTTCCTGTAAAAAACATCCTGTTAGATAAAGTAGAAGAATAGAATGAAAGTGAAAGACTTTCAAAGACATAAAGAGAGACTGTGGCAGCAAGAATGGGTTTGTCAGTGTGGCAAAGGCCTGGGCTGTGGTGAGGTCTGTTGCACATGGTGTTCCTATGAGTCGGGATTGAGGAAACAGCACCTAACAATATAGAAAAGCTATAAAAGTCTATTAAAATTATTTTAAAATCATAACTAATTTAATATAATGGGTATATAAATTACTCTGCATTAGAAAATTCAATTTTAAAAGGGTAAAGTGTTAGCATGTCTCAGATAATTTGATATCCTGGAATGATACAGACAATATTCTTCAAATACATTAAAAATAAGGTATTTATCAATAACACTAATATAGTAGCCATACATATTTCCCAGGTGACACTTCCCTGGACACACTGGACTGCTAACCTATTGTTCAGTGATTTGAACTCCCCAGTCACCTCTTGGAAGAAAGCAATATTCGTGATAAAGATTTATAGCCTTCAAAAGTTGCCTAGGATCCCTGTGAGGCCACATCAACTTGATGACAATGGACATGGTTTAGATATCATAAGCATCATGTATTAAATTCTGAACAAAATTGGTTTAAATTTGTATTTCTTGATCCTCTTCTTATACTTCTAAACACTTTAGAATACTGCATGAGAAATGGGCGCAATTATAGTGCCCTGTAGAGATAGTTAAAATTTAGATTAAGTAAAAATATGATATTAAAAATTGATACCCTTTAGGAGAGTTGATCTAGTTTAGTGAAGAACATTTTTTCGAACTCTGTGTGCAAATTTAATAGAGCAAGTGAGGATAAACATCATATCTATTAAAAAAAATGATCATGTCTATTCTTGGTTTTGAGCTCAAACCTGCATTTCTCCTCAGATTCTGCATCACAAGGATACTATAAGATCCACTAATCCATATCCTCAAAAACTTGATGGTAGCACTTATGACCTTTGTATGACCATCACATTATTATGTGATCCCATGTGCCACAAACTGGGGGAAGCGCCTCCATACTACAGGAGCTCCAAAGTTATGCCAGGGGTCTGACAGGTTAGTGATAGCGAGTTTATTGGCAAGCCAGCCACATTCTTTCACCTTCCAGAGACAGTGTGGAGAATGCACAGATGTGGAATGTGTGTCAGACAACCCCATGAAACTGTTTTCTATATTTAAATCACACTTCTAAATGGACATGAAAATGGTTTGAATACTAGAGGAAAACCTAGACTTGAGATGCATCTAGAACTGGTTTTTGTTACATGACATTGGAACTAATAATTTTCTGCATGTATGTTAAGGTAAAAAAAAAACATATACTGAATGATGTATATGTTTTAAATACAATCTTTAATGGATAGTTTCTAGTAAAGTATCAATGTACAATAAAGCATGAGACTGGTAAATTGATCATCTGGAAATGGTTATATGGGAAATTTCACCCTTATACTAACTTACCAAAGATGATGTATGAAATGAGATTAGAACATATTAAAAATCATAAAATATATAGTTGCATAAGGGATTTGCTTCTGTGGGATAAACAGCTGTTAAAGATAAGATGTTTAATGATCATAAAATAAGAATGAGTAGTTAGCCAATGAAACTACACTCTCTTTTTATCCCTGGCTAGCCTATTGTTACAGTATTATTAATGTTTCCCTTATAAATATTATCTAGCTCACCTACAATAGAAAAATTATATTGGCAGGATAATTTTTGTTTAAAAAATTTCATAAGGAAAAATATTTACTAAATCAGAATAGGCTTACTATATGTTACTTACCACATTAGAGTATGTTATTTTATATAGCTCCTTGTTAAAGGCTTGTTTATGCCAAAACTTTGTAGTTTGCACCAGTAGACTGTGCTTAGCAATCTGCTTCTGTGAAGAGGTACTTCACACCTTATGTGACAGTCCTACTCTGTCCTGTAGGCTTTTCATGTGCCATGTTGTTAGAAATCCTGTGGTTCTAAGAGGTTCTCATTTTAGAGACCCTCATTCAGAAGCAACCTTTCTGCTCTTGGCTGTCCTTTCTTGGCAACACTTGGGTCCTATCTCTGATACCTTATCTCTGCTTCAATCTCTTGCAGAATAAAAAGGGATGCAGGACTGTGCCCACTGGCTTGGCAGTTCAAATACAGCAGCAGCTCTCCAGGAGTAAGGCTGGGCCTTGTACTCCCACCAGATGGCAGTGATGGCCCCCCAAAAATAATCATGAAAAATCCAAACGGAACATATGTTGAGGAGAACATAATTAAATACTTATTAATCATCTACATTAAAAATGTTTATAATACCACAAGTTAACATATGTATAATAAATGTTATTGAAAAGCAAATACTAAAATATCATTTTAGCCATAACTGAATATTTAAGGCCAGAATAGTTCATCTGCTATAAGCAAGTACAGCATTTGTCCAACAATATAAGATGACAGTCTGCATGCTCTTTAAAAAAGGCAATGTAAAACTTGAAAGAATGTAAAACTTGAAAATGGCAAGCACATGATGAAACTTCACACATTCTCTAGATTTCTGGGTGAAGGAATTCAACCAAATATAATAGAGGAAAGATAAAACCAAAACCAAACTCTCAGATCTTACAAAACCAACAAAGTAAATTTCAAAAGTATATTATATTGTCTATTATGATACAACCAAAGATCTGAATGAACAGATGAATATATAAGTATGTAAGGACAAAAAACATATGTATGGACAGGATACAGCTTCAGCTTACAAATTAATTCCAATTTATATATTATATATATATATTATATAGTGTTTTGAAATTAAACATTTGAATATAAAATGTTCCCTTTTTAAAATTTTATGTCGTGAATATTAGGATAATATATCATCTAATATATGATGGTAATTTAGTTCACTCACAATAGTCATGTACATTACTCATTAAAAATGTTCTGTAAGACAGGTTCACGGGAGAATCAGGAGAATCTTTCCAAGCATTTAGGGAAGAGCTGACACCCATCTTCCACATGTTATTCCAGAGCACAGTAATTCCAGCATGTTATTCCATTAATACCTACAAAGGGAAAGGACCTGACAGGAAGAGATAACTACTGACCAGTATCTCTAATGAACAAAAGGTGCAAAAACACATCTTGAAATACTGACTAATATAATTTAAAAAATATGTAACACACATCATCCATCATGATCAGCTGGGATTCATTCTAGGGATATAGGGATGGTTCAACTTTCAAAAATCTATAAACATTTTTCATTACCTTGATAAGAAAAAGGATAAGAATCACATAATAATATCAAAGAAAAAGAAGCAGCTATTCCTAACTAAGATGCTCAAGAATATAGGAGTGGAAGGATATTCCTAAAGTTAATACAAGATATCTATGAAAAGCCAATATCTATCATCATAATCAGTGAAGAAATGATAAAAAACAATCCCACTGAAAAGGGGGACCACACAAGGATGCCTCTTGCCCCCACTTCTATTCAACCTTGCACTGGAGGCCCTAGTTAATAGCATAAGACAGTAGAAGGGCGTTAAAAATATCTGGGTGGAAGAGGATGAGGTGAAATTATCGCTACATGCAGACGACATGATTCTATACAATGAAAACCACAAAAGTTCTGCAACAGGAGTACAGGCAACAATACGCAAGCATTGAAAAGTGGCAAGGTACCAGATCAACAAACAGAAGTCTATTGGTTAGCTATATATGTAAGACCAGACCAAGGAAGAAGAGAACAAAAGGCAATATCCTTCCCAAAAACCAAGAAAAATGGAAACATCTAGGAATTTATTTAACCAATTAAACAAAAGACTTATACAAGGGAAACTACAGACCCTACTACAGGAAGCCAAAGCAATGCCCACAAATGGAAGAATACCCCAAGCTTATGGATCAGAAGACTCAGTATAGTAAAGATGTCATTCTTACCCAAGGCACTATATATGTTTAAGTTATTCTGATTCAAATACCAATAACCTTTTTCAAAGAAGTGGAAAAGCTGATAACCAATTTATTTTTTTATTCCCCGCCCCTCCTGACCAATTTCATTTGGAGAAGGAAGAAGCTCAGAATTAGAAGAGAATTCTTTAAGAAGAAGGTCAAACTTAGAGTTACCTGATGTTAACATGTACTACACAGTTACTGTGAACAAAACAGCATCGTACTAAAATAATGAGAGTTACTCAGATTTATGGAAAAGAACAGAAAACCCAGAAATAAAACCATCAGCAAATAGAAAACTAATCTTCATAAAGGTCCCCCAAAAGCATCAAGTGGAAGGTGGATGCCCTCTTTAATAAGTGGTGCTGAAAACAATGGATATCCACCTGTAGGAAAAAAAATGAAACAAGTTGCTTACCTCACCCCATGCACAAGAACCACCTCAAGGTGGATCACAGAGCTAGAAGTAAAATTCCAAATCATCAGGAACATAAAAGATCAGCAGCAGGAGTAAAGCAAAGCCACAAGCCCCCTGAGGAGCCTCCCAAATAGACTTCAGTCTAAGAGAAACAACAGTTCCTGGAACTATAGGGGCACAGTAAGAAGAAAGAGAGGAAAGATTGAGGAAATAAAGCTATGGATAGAGGTATTAACAAAGGTGTGCACGTATGTATATATACTAATTCATAAAAATACTGGTATTGGGCTATGTACATATATTTATATGGCAAGACAAATTTTGGTGCTCTGCTCAAAACCTCTCTTAATACAAGACCACTTTCTTCTAACTATCTGGCATTCTGTGCTGCTCACCCTCCCTACATCATAGCTGAAGACAAAATGGGTATATAAGCAAAAGTGGTGAAGAAAGTTGATGATGACCAACTATGAAAATATATAGCATCTGGGGTCTTAGACTTGAAGTCAACCATCAGTCATCTAGCAGAGAAACAACAAGCCCACGTGGAAGAAGCACACCAGTCTTGGCAATCATGAGGTGTCAACAAGATCAGATAACAGGCATTAGAGGACCCCAAACAAACAAAAAAACACACATATTCTTGAGAATGAGGGGCATGATGACAGAAACCCCAAACCCATATGTAGACAATGGGACATTCCCTCACTGAAGGGTCACAAGGAAGTGATGAGTCATCCAGGGTGCAATATAGCATGGATGAAAGACAATCTTCCTCTGGTTCCTTGAGGGTTCCTCAACCCTCACTATCATGACCTCAATCCTGCCTCTCACTGTGGGTAGACCAGAGCATGTACGCATGCCAGTGCTCTGTGATACACCAAATCCTGGTCAGATAAACCTCTCAGGAATAGAAATGGCATTATCTATGCCAAGAAATTAGGGAGAAAGTGGGGAGAGAAGGTGGGAAGAAACTGAAAGAAAGGGAGACAGCAGTTGCTATAAGATATGAAAACAATAATAATTTATAATTTATCAAGCGGTAGCAAAGTGGGAAGATGGGAGGGAGGGAAGGTAAAAGAGGAGCTGATATAGAGGGCTCAAATAAGAAATAAATGTTTAGAAAATAAAAATGGCAACATATGTACAAATACATTGGATGCAATTGATGTATGGAATATTGTTAGAGCTATAAGACCTCCCTAATATAATTATCTTTGAAAATACCACTCTGTAATGGGAAAATTGTGAATTTTTGTCTCATATTATTTTAATTTTATATTTGTGTGAAGTTGCTTTTTATATTAATATGTATTTTAGAGAGCTCTCTTAATATTACCATACAAATAACTTTTTGAAATACTTTTGCAGTGATACTATTTCTAGCTTTGTCTATAGAGTAAAATGTATCCATGAAAATTTTGCTTCATTATTAGCTTTCCTTGCATTAAGTATATCTATCAACTCAGTATTGTTTCAAAATTCTCCCATGAAATGTAGTTGATTATTGCATTGTTTACTGGATTCTCAGCACCCCCCACTCCCCAGTTACATTACTTCACAGTAAGTCCTATTTAAAATGCATGTCTGAAAGTTGCTCTAAAATATATTTTAAAAATAAAGGGGCTTATGTCACCTTTTATCTATTTTTCTAATTTCCCAGATGATTTTCAATGATCTAATTAAAGGGACATATATCTTCTTGTCTTAATAAGGAATAAGCTTAATAAGGAATATAGCTATAGATATAAATATAGATATGGTGTGCTTTCCTTTACTATCAATATATCAACCAGTATATTTTAATGCATAATAAAAATAATTCCATTACTACTTGTTATCAAACTTAACAAGAGAATTGTGAGAATTGCATTTGGCAATTCTCAAAGGAAATGCTTCTTTTCAATGTTTTCCTCCTGAAGTTAACAAATTATCTTCTTTTTTATTCAGTCATTTATGATATAGCACTCATTTCATTGACATGGAGGAGGGTCTTCTGGACTCTGCACCCCACTTTGAAGGAAGTAGTTGGAGAAAATCTTAGACCCAGCTTTGGAATAATGTCAAGTAATCAAGACCTAGTGAGTGGAAGCAGAACATTATCTGAGGTAGAGTCACTGGAGGTTGGAGGGCACTCAAATTATGAATGTGCAGAAGTTAAGCTGTTTTCTATGAGTGTAGGCAACCAGGGTGACAAGAATGGGGTAAAGTCTATGAAACTGGACCCCTTAGGATCTCCATTTGCTAATGAGTCACTAATCAAATAAAGAGAAATAGTTGCAAAAATCTGCTAATCATTGCAATGTGGAATGTACAAACTGTGAATCAAGAAAAATTGGAAATGGTCAGAAATTAACTGAAATACATAAAGCTAGATATGCTAGGCATTTAGTGACAGAATATGGAGTAGGGCAGATAATTTTGAATCATAAATTCATGTGATTTACTAAACTGAGAATAATGCAATGAAGAGCAATGGCGTGTAGCATTCATTATCTGAAAAAGCAAACAAACTCTGCCATCAAGTCAATGCTGACTCACAATGACCAGCTGCTAGTTTCTAAGACTGGAATTGTTTATGGAATAGAAAGCCCAGTCTTTCTCCCACAGAACTTCTGGTGGTATCAGATGCCAACCAAATGGATTGCAGCCCAAAACAAAGCTATGACACTACCAGAACTCTAGTAAAATCAGTCTTGAAGTACAAGACTATCTGTGATAGCATTAAAACTATGTACTTTCAAGATAATCCAATCAACACAAGTATTATGTTTATGTACCCACCCCAAAAACCAGTTATAAAGACACCTAAGAATTCTACCAAAGACGTCTTTCAAAAATTGATCAAATAAGGATAAACCACACCTTAGTAATTAAATTGATATTTTTGCTGTCCAACCTTTTAAAGAGATATGTTCAGAAGGTTTACTCAATGCAATGTGTCCTTTGTATTTGTGTGTTGTGTGTGTGTCCTTTACATGTTTGACTACTGTTTCTATGAGTGTAGAAACCTTGATGTTGGACAGTGATCTGCAAGGTGAAATATTTGAAAGCACAAGATACTCTGTAAGAGAAAGACGTCATTTTCTAGTCCTATAAAGTGTTACAGTCTTGGAAACTCATAGTGGGAGTCCTATAGGGTCAATATGAGTCAGCATTGACTTGATAATAGTGGGTATGGTTTTGAGTGGGTTCCATAAGCATTGATTATGAATTCTACCCAGATAAAATCCTTTTTAACTTCTAAATGTTATCATGAAGTTGCCTATTGTTCCAGCTGTGAGGATTTTGTTTTCACTAGATTGAGTCATAATTCATAGTCTTCAACAGAA
The DNA here is from genome assembly GCA_004026705.1 of Nesogale talazaci. Taxonomy (NCBI): domain Eukaryota; kingdom Metazoa; phylum Chordata; class Mammalia; order Afrosoricida; family Tenrecidae; genus Nesogale; species Nesogale talazaci. Next base: position 11,340 of record PVJH01042534.1, read on the forward strand.
AATGTTTCAAGTCTTCCTCACTTGGAACAAGCAAAGTTTTGTCATTGAAAAACTCAAAGCAGATATCAGAAAAGAGTCTAAAGTTCTATTGGATCAGATAATCTCTAAATCAAAAAAAAAAAAGTATAACCAAAAAGAGTTGAACAGAAAATTTCAAAGATGAAGTAAAGCATTATAATGAAACGTGAAAAAACCTGGAGTTAAAAAAACTTAAAATGAAGGGCATGTCCAGAGTAGTAGTTAGATAATCTCATGTCCACTTAAAGGGGAGGAGTGGAATCTAGCCTGTCAATCAGGTCACAGTCAGATGGTTCTCCTTGTGGTTGTAGTCTCCTCATAAGAAGGGCCCTTGGGAACCTCTTCCTCTCCCCACTTCCTCTTGATAAGCCACTCAGATAGCTGTCAGACCCACGCTGAGACTTGTATGAACCCAGTGATGGAAGGGTCCACAAGCGTTTTCACCCGCTGGCCTTTGATCCCCCCGAATTCTGCACCATTGCTTGTGACTGGGTGAGTCTGAAGAGGGACTTATGGACTAGTTTTGGACTTAAGGACTTAGGTTCAAAAGGACTGGGATATCTTGTTCATATACAATTTGATATAAAGCTCTTTCTTACACATATATGTGTGTCTCTGGATTTGTTTTCCTAGTAAACCTTTCTTAACATACTCAGCATATGTCAAGCTGAAAGAACAGCAATAATTCAAACTCAAGATGCAATATTGAAAATATCTATTGACAAAATATTGAAAGATGGTGGAAGCATCGAAAGAAGATGGAAGGAAAGCTCTTTGCATTTAAAAGAACTAATTGACAGAGAACCATATCAAGAAATATCATATGGTCACGATTGAATGATGATGAAAGAAGAAGTTTAAGCTAGACTGAAGGCATTAGCAAAAAACAAGAGTCCAAGAATTGCTGGAATACCAAATGAAATATTTTAACACTCTTATGCATCTCTAGAAGCATACACATGTCTATGCCAAGAATTTTGAAAGATGGCTGCAGTTGCCATATTATCTCAATGTTTAGCATTACTTGTGATTTTTATTCTTTCCTCCAAGACTTATTTTGGGTTGTTTTTTTCCCCCAGAAATGTCAATCTTCATACTGTGTGCTAAAATTATTTTACCCCTTTTCTGGAGAAATTTTCTAATGATGAATATCTGAGTTCATTTCAACCAATCATATTATTTTCTCTAGAATTTTGAAAACTCAGAATTAGATACTTCATATATGTTGATGGAACTGTGTTTTTAAAGTATTATAAGCCTATAGCTGAGCCCTGGTGGCGCAGTGGCTGTGTGCGGGACTGCTGCCCACAGGGTTGACGGTTCAAATCCAGTGGCAGCTCTCCAGGAGCAAGACTGGGTTTTCTACTTCCACCAGGGCAGTGGTGCAGGAAAAAAGTTGGGGGTGGGGGGAAGTATTATAATCTTATAAATTAGGGGCAAATTTAGTCCATGAATCCAGAACAATGACATTTAGGCCAACAGTAAAGAATAAGAAGAAAACTAAAATCCCAAAACTAGCAGTAAGTGGCCTTGGTTGTCAACTTGACATTTTTTAGTGTAATCCTGTTGGAGCCTGAAATGGCTTTCTGCCACTTTGACAAGCAAAACATTCTACATTATAAGAATATGGGAATTATATTATTGTTGCATGCTACTACTTCTGAGTGATGATGTCTGCATAAGAAAAGGTAGAAATACCAAACAGTTTCTACGGTTAAAATTTTTACTGGTGCATACTTCCATGTATTTTTGTCCATAGAGGGAATACTCAGTACAAACAACATACATTGTGATAAGTAACAGAACTCTTTAAAAAAAATGTTAAATTATCTTATTGGGATCTCTTACAGATACCATAATGAGCCATAGTTCAAGCACATTAAACAGTGTTATACAATTGCTACCACAATCAGTTTCAAAATATTTTCTTTCTTCTTGAACTCCTTGATGCCAGCCTCCTCTATTCCCTTTCTCAGCCACCTTACCCACCTGAAAACAATATTAATAATTTTCCATATAATAATGTTCTATATCTCATATGATCCAATATATCCATTCTCATACAATTCTGTTGCTTGACAATTGAGTGGGGTTATACAGTCATTAATGCTATCAGCTTCCAATCCTGCCCCCCTCCAGTAACCCCAGGAAACCATTGTTTCTGTTATTGTTTTTGAAGGGTTATCTATTTTGGCTTTCAGCACTGAAGCTGAAGCTTGGGGAGTGAGATAAACCTGACCAGAGCACATGAGAACAAATGAAAGGGGAGGAAGAGAGAATGACGTGCATCCTGGCCCACCGAGCCTTCAGGGCAATAATCCCACTAAGAACACTACTGCACAAAGAGGACAGCACGGCCAGCCCCATTAAGAAATACGACTACCCTCGTAAACCCAAGGGCTATTGGGGCCAGGAAGAAGAAGTGGGGTCAAGATTATACCCTGTTGGACACAACCACAACAATGCAAAGCACTAAGAGTGTGCAACAGAGCGTAGAGACACAGATGGAGTGACAAGGATATACTTTGGGGCCAGGGTATTGGCACCCCATCCAACTCAACTAGGGGTCACTCTAGGAGGTCAACAAGAGACCTTGAACTTTATATAGGTTCTTATATTGCTATTATTTTTATTATTATTTTTATTATTCTGTTACATATTGTATAGTACTTTGAGGAGGTTTCTTGCTGTTGTTATCATTGTTTTATTTGCTTAAGTTGCTCCATTTTAGGAGACCTTTCTTGTACATATTGCTACCTCTACAGGTCTATCTAGACAAGATACACTGGACAAAGAGGTTGGAGGTAAAAATGACAAGTCTGATGGCTCCAGGGTAGGGGACATTGAAGAGGGGGAGGAGGGGGAAAGGCGGTGATG
>PVJH01042535.1:0-14238 GCA_004026705.1 Nesogale talazaci
GGCGCAGAGCGGTCACGGTACCTGTTTCCTGGAGCTGGCTGGCTGAGCGTGCTCTTCCTGCGCCTTCTTCTCCTGGACCCCTTTCCCTTCTGGTTGCTCAGCTTCCCTCTCCCCCGGGCTCCTCCTCCCGTGGCCTTCCTTCCTGTTCTCTCCTAGCTGCTGCGTCCGTTTCTGCTCCTCTTGCTGGGCCCTCTCTTCCTCCTCCGCCTTTGCCCTGCGCCTCTCCTCTGCCCTTTTCTCTTCCTCCTCCGCTCGTGCCCTTTCTTCTCTCTCCCTCCGCTCTCTTTCTTGTGCGGCTTTTTCTTCGGCCTCTGCCCTGGCTCTCTCCTCCGCTATCTTTCGGTCTTGCTCGGCCTGAAGTCTTTCTCGTTCTTCCGCCTCCGACTTGGCCCTCTCTGCCCGTTCCCTTTCTCTCTCTTCCGCTTTGTCCTCCTCCTCCTGGTCCCCCCCCTCCTCTGGCGCGCTGTCTTCTGCACCCAGCTGCCCGTTTTTCAGGGGCATGACCACGGCTTCCTCTGCGTGTTCCCTTGTTCTTTCCTCCACCATGACCTCTACCTGATGGTCTTCCACGCTTCCCTGCTTTGGCTTCTCGTCCTCGCCCTCCTCCTTTTCGTCTTTCTTCTTCTCTCCGGCGTCCCTCCAGTCATTCTTCTGGTAGGACTTCGTGACGATCTCCGTCTCCTCCAGCTCATAGCGCTCTCGGCGACTCTCGCGCTTCTCTTCCTTCTCCGTGGCCTCGTTCTCGGTGGCGTTGTTGTTCTCCACTGGGCTCGGGGGCGACCCGCCCGCCTCCGTGATGGTCGGGTCGAACTCCTTCTGTCGCTCCAGGGCTTCTTGGAGGCGTTTTTGGCGTCTCTCCTCCCGCCGGGCCAGGCGCTCCAGGAGAGCAGCTTCCTCGTCGCCCTCCCCCTGAGTGTTTGGGGTGCTTGTCTTGGCTTCCTCAGCAGGCACACTGGACAAGAGAGACAACAACACCAAAGACAGCTTGCTGAGTATGCATCAACTGGGTGGCAGCACCCCTGTCTCCCCAGGGCCCGCTCAGTCGCCCGTGGCATCAAGACCTTAGGCTCTTGGGCCACTTGAGCAGCAGCCTGCCTGCTTTCCAGTTGCCAGCATCTGGAAGTCTTTTTCCTGAGTCTTTCTCTGCCCCACCCTCCACCCCCACCCCCAAGTCTACTCCATGGCAAAACTCACTGTCAACATGCCCACACTGGCTCACAGTGACCCCAAAGGGCAGGGGAGATCCGGCCCTGCTGACTTTCCGAATCTGTCTCTCTCTATAGGACGAGGGAGCTTGTCTTTGTCCCCAACTCTGACAGCAACTCTTCAGTGAGAGTTGAGACGTGCCGGGGTGTAAATGGGGTACCTGGGTGAGGTCGAAGGTTAACACTCTCCCCTCCGGACTGAAGCTTGGAAGTTTGAGTCCACCCCCAAGGTGCCTTGGAAGAAAGGCGTGGTGGTCTCTTTCTCAAAAACCAGCCCTTGGAACCCTCACGGAGCACAGCTCCGCTCTGCCACACCTGGGATGCCAGTCTCTGCTAACTGGGAAATGGGTCGAGAGCCAGGCTCCCTTGCCTCTGAGGCTGGATAGCTCGGAGATGCATGCTCCGTGCTGGGTCTCAGAATTCGGCTATGGGCCCCGCTCCAGGTACCCACAGTGGTAGCTTGTTTGGTCATGCGACCTTTAGTTGCTGGCCTTCCCTTCTCTGGTTCACTTCGTCGTACCCCTACTCGTGTTTTCTGGGATCACCCGACGCACACACACAAAAAACTATTGGTCATCAAATCTCGGTTCCAAGGTCTGCTTCCTGGAGGGGCTTAAACTAAGATAGAGACCAAACTAAAACCATGAGGGACTCCCTCTAGTCCCATGGAGTATCCTCACGTGGCAATGGGCTCCTGCCCCAGGGTGCCTGATCTGGAGTGGTGGAGCTCCAGAAACCTGGGCTGGAGGAGAGTGTATGTCATGGCATGACACTACAATGATCAATGACACGACCAATAACTCATGCCAATGACCCCTGGTCAGCGATTACATTTTCTCCACCTAGGCAGGGCTATTTGACCAATGAGGGCCAAAGAAAGATGAGTTCGAGGGCTATGTCCAAAGACAATTGAGGAATAGAGGTGGATCCTCTACGTTCTCTTTCTGCCTCTTCTGGTGACATCAGAGGACTCTAATACCTCAGGGGTGGACAGAACCATAAGAGGAAGGAGGGAAGGCCATCACTCCTACCTGCTGACCAGAAAACCCATAATTCAATTGTTACGTGAATGCTACTGCATTAAGATACTAAAATTAGGAGGCTCATTGTGATAGCATCCAGCACTACCCTAACACACACCATCTACACTCTTTTAAAAGATTTCCACAAAGGGTTCCTTGTTTTTCTTTCCTACAATGGACAAAGGGCAGTTAAGTTTGATGCTTATAAAAACAGAAGAGAAAATCTCCCCCCAAAACAAACTGCCCCGTGTCCATCACCGCACTCACTATTGCAAGATGCTGGATCCCACCCAAGCTGGCGGGGGTGGGGGGGGGACAGAGGGGTGTGTGGGTTTTTACTGGCAGGAAACAGCCAGTCATGTGATACCAGCAGCTGTGACAAGAGCTGGACAAATACGTCCTTCACTGTTTAGAAACGCCATCAAATTTCATGGGTCTTGGTACTTTTGAAAGTTCAGGTTCACTGAATGTTGGAAAGATAAAAGAAGACATGACAGCATGAAGACTAGACTTTAACTGTCTTTTGTCTGAACTGCTGTTGTAGGGTATGGGCTTTGGGAGCGAGGCATAGAAAGATTACATTTCCCTGACACTCCATAGAATTTAGAATCTCAGGCCAAGGTACCTGGATCAACTGAATTCATGGAAGTTGGCAAAGATTCCAAAGTGCAAATCAGATTCAAGTAATCTTGGGACAACAGATTCAACTGGATCTTCCTTGGTCTCTATTTCTCTCACAACTTCTCTCTCTCTGTGTTTAACTATATTCATGTAAATGTACATATATAAGTGTATAGGTATGTATATTCCAACTCCTAGGAATCCAGTATGTAAATCTTTATGGTGGCAGATCATCTTTCTCCCACAGAATGGCTAGTGGGCTTGAACTGCAGGCACTGTGTGGTTAGCAGCTGAACTCATGGTGCCACTAGGGCTCCTTTACATGTATATGCATTTATACGTGTATTTCCTGAGGTTCATGGAGAAAATGGAAGTAAAAGATAATTTCATTTTCCTACAAATTTTCTGAAATCACCTCGTGTCTCCTATCTCCTCAGATATCAATCCTGGCAGCTCATAAGCAGAAATTAATGACCCATTACGGGTAATTACGGGTTTAGCCTCAGGAAGTAGGAGCCCTGATGGCATAGTGGTGACCCACTGGGCTGCTAACTTTGAGCTCCGCAGTTGAAAACCATCAGGTATTCCTTGGGAAAAGATGGCGCTTTAGATTCTCATGAAAGCTACGGTCTCGGAAGCTCACAGGGTCAGTTCTACCCTGTCCGACAGACTCCTTATGAGTCGGCATCATCTTGATAGCGTTTGTTTGGGATTTTAGAACTCCAGGGCAGAGTGTTTAGTCTTCATGTGGCTACCTAATATGTTAAATTAAAAAAAAAATCACTTGAATCGGTCCCTTAAAAATACATTATAGTAGCGGGCTGAGCCCCGGTGGCGTAGTGGTTGTGCACGGGACTGCGGCCCACTGGGATAGAGGTTCGATTTCCGCTCCACGGAGCAAAGGCTGGGCCTCCTACTCCCACCACCAGAGGGCAGTGATGCCTAAAGAAAAATTTTTTTAAAATACATTATAGTAAGTAGCTCAACAGCATGAAATAACTGATAACAATGAAAAGCTTAGGCCTAAGAGAAATACAATTATGAGGAAACTAATAGAAACAAAGAAAACTACAGGCCACTGCTCCTTTTAGCCCAGTCGTTCTTGGTCATGCATCAATAACTCTTCAGTAAAGACCCCAGAATGCTGTTCTTAAATGAGTTAAGCTATAAATCAGAGCTCACCCATGTCAGCGTTGCCCCTCTACTGAAGGACCACATGTTGAGATCACACACGGTGCTCTGTGCCCACTGCAGGCGTTAATACCTTATTTACGCCGACTGGCATTTGCAGGAGGGAAAATCCTCGCACCCATTTAACTGGGGAAAAAATAGGCTTAGAGGTTGATTTACAGGTCTTAAGACAGTGGTTCTCAACCTTCCTAATGCTGCAATCCTTTAATATAGTTGCCCATGTTATGATGAGCCCCCTCAACCATAACATTATTTTAATTGCTACTTCATAATTGCAATTTTGCCGCTGTTATGCATGGGGTAAACCCTGTGAAAGGGTCATTCCACCCCCAAAGGGGTTGCGACCCATAGGTTGAGAACCACTGTCTTAAGCATTGGTGATAGGTCAAGGTGGAAGGCAAAGCCATGTCATGAACTCCAGAGATCAGATGCCACCTCCTCTACTACTTCCCAAGACACCAGGGTTCCTGTGTGGGGCAGATAGTATGCTCGACTGTGAACTGGCTCTCCACTATGACCTGGTGGTTTGAGTCCACTCAGAGGGGTCTTGGAAGAGAAGTCTGGCAATGTACTTCTGATACTCAGCCACTGAAAAGCCAATGGAGTTCAGGTCCAGCCTGATACACACGGGGCCTCCAGGAATAGGAATCAACTGAATGGCAACTGGCTTTTGCCATGGGCTAAGGTCTGCCATGGGTCAAGGTCTTTGTTCTTCTCCTCCACCTAAATATCAGACGACCGTCTGGAGTTTATTTTACCTACCAGCATTTTCAAGATTGTTTCTCTGAAGCCTTCCAGGATACATCCTCAAATCTGGGGGTTAACAACCCTGAGTCCTTTCCCTTCACAATTTCCTAAATAGACTGGATCTCCCAACCCACAAAATCAAAAACCAAACGCATTGTCATTGAGTGGGTTCTGATTCACAGTGTCCCCATATGACAGGATGGAACTGCCCCATGGAGCTCCGATTCTATGCCGGTCCAGAAAGCCTCATCTTTTCCTCAGGGAGTGGCTAGTGAATTTGAGCTGCTGACCTTGTGATTAGCAGACCAACACATAACTCACTATGCCACATAACATAAAACATAAAACCCCAAACCACACACGGGATCTTATTTGATGGTTTCAGGTATATCTAGTTAAGCTAGAGTTTCGAAGGAAAATTAAGTGTGTTCTCTGTTTTTGCCTCATGAATATCCTTATGGGGTCTTTGACCTTCCCCATGCAGATCCCCTACCCTTGGATCCATCCAGACCCCTGGGGACCCATGGGACAGAGCAGAATTTCTCTGCAGAGTTTCAGAAACCCTAGATCATTATGGGAGCTGACAGCCTCATCTTTCTCCCAAGGAGTGGCTGGTGGCTTGGACTGCCTGGCCATGTGGTTGGCAGCCAAATACTAGCCAAATGCCAGGGCCTCTTGGTCTCCGGAGTCACTTTATAGGGAGGGCTGCCAGAGCCAAATATGTGCCCAGCTTCGGCTGCAGAAGCCCCCTTTTGGAAGAAGTTGAATGTATACATGTTCTTTGCCCCAGTTAGAAACTTTGGATTCCAAATGGGTACCTGGTTTGGATAGTCAGGGGTTTGCTCTTTCTGAAAAGCGAACCCGGGGGTGTGAGGAAATGAAGAGAACGTCCTTATAAAAGGGTGGCACCTCCCTCCAGAATGAGGGCATGGCTTCCTGATTTCATGCTGGTCAGTCACCAGCTAATTAAAAGGATTATTTGGAGGGTGTGCGTAGAGGTGGGAGTCGGGAGAGAAGGATGGCGTGGTGTTCTGAGGTAGGAAGTCAGGACAATTCTTCAATCGGATTAAAAAAAAATCACGATACTATCAGCCAAACAACTGGTGGTCTGGTTGATTCTGAGTCAAGGTGACCCTGCCTGTGTCCAAAGAGGACTGTGTTCCACAGAGATTTTTAGACCATGCTCTGTAGGAAACAGACCGCCGGCCTTCTGGGTGGGCTTGAGCCATCAACTTTTCGGTGACCAGCTGCCCGCTTACCTGCGTGCACCACCCAAGGACGCCTTCCCATCTGGGTTTGTTGCATAAGAGAGAATGAAACAAATCAGACCAACTGGAGAGGAAAAAAATGCATCTTTGCATCGGGCTTAAAAGGGAGTGCTTAACTCAACCAATCCTGTCCACCGGAAAGTCACTGTAAGCATCATCCTTCCAGAAAGGGCAGTACCTGTTCTGGGCATTCACCTCCACCTGCCCCAAGGATTCTTCCTCCTGCTTCTGACGCAGCCTTTCCTGCCGGGCTCGGCGGCGCCTTTCCCGGGCTGCCTCTTCCTCATCATCATCATTCCTCTGGTAGGCGATTCTGCAAGAAGACAAAGGCAACTCCTTGAGCCAACCGAAGGGCCACCAAGACGTGCCGCTGACTTTCCCGTTCTTTTCCACACCAAACCTCACCCACCACCATCGAGCCAGTTCTAACTCGCTGAACCTATGTGAATGGCCCCTTTCTTGGTCATCCCCCTTCCTAAATCTTTTAGTCTTTATGGTGCCCTTTCTGGTAACATCAGTTACCAAACAGCGCTGCATGTCTTTTATAAGCCAGGAGAGAGACTAGTAGGTCTTCAAAGAGACAAGGACGAAGGAGACAAAGACAAGGCTCAACGTCATCATGGCGTCCTACGGTTGAATGATACCCCACACGCTAAACTCATGTCACGGCCAGTCCATTTGGACTTACAGCCGCCCTAGGATACAGAGCTTTCAAAAGGGCATGGGAGTTCAAGGAAAACTGTCAGAAAGTGATGACTGCAGGTGGGATTGCTGGAGCAGGGGTGGGGCCAGAATTGGGACCCATCTGTTGTGATAGAAGCGCTTACAAGATGGGCCCAGGGGTCTCCTCAAGGTAGTCAAGGCATGGCTCATAACTATTTGACCCCCAGTATGGTGCTCTCAAGACTCTCTCCCCAGGCTCGTCGGGGGGTGTAGGTGGTCCCCTTTCCAATGCGCTTTGTCGGAGGCCAAGACGAGTTCCAGCCCTGATTGATGGACAAAGGGCATTCAGTGGAGTCATCAGCCGGGTGGGGGCTCTGCAAATGGATTCTGGGACTCTCTAGGCTTTCTGAGGCTTGATTTTTACCGGATCAGACAGCTTTGCTCTGCTCCTGAGGAGTGGGTGATGGCGTCCAATTGTGGCCTTGCTGCCAGCAGTCTGATACACAACTCACTCAGATACCAAGACACCAGGGCTCCTAAAACATACACCTGGCTCTGTCAGTGCTTTATGTTGATCATTCTTCTACAACCCCTAAGCTAGGAACCATTGACAGTTGTTAGTGCTTACTTTATTTAATTAAAAAAAATAATTTAACAGTTTAATTGGCGTATAACACACAAAAGACACAATTCAATAGTTCAATCATCTTAAGGAGAGTTGTAGCATTGTCATCACAATGAATTTTAGCACTTTTCCACCCTTCTCGCATTCATTGTTTGTAGCTTAAACAAGGTATTTTTAAGGGACTTCACATCATCTGCTCAGATACATATGTACATATATGCATATCTATGTAGATATGTAAATCACTTTACATATCTCATACAGATACTATGATAGTCCATAAACCAATTATATCAAGCAAACTTGTTCGAATGTTGCCATTGTCATTTTCAAAACATTATCTTTCTACATGAGTCCTTGTTATCAGCTCCTCCTTCATGGCCCGGCCCTCATATTTTATTTGACTTGAATGATACGGAAGCTACAGATCTTTTATACCCAGCTGTCTATCTAATCATGAAGAGTGTGAATCATTTCAAAGTTTGGCGGGTTCTTTTCTACTTCAGAAAATTTAGCTCAGTCTTAACTGAAATCTGCTAGTCTGCAATGCTTGCTCACCAATATCAATAAAGTGTCACTTGGTCACTGGCAAATCTAAGGGGTTTATGTCTATGAATATACAGGGGCAGGCAGTGTAAGGACTGAAAGATCCCACGCTGCCAAGTCAGCTCGGAGTAACTCCCATGTGTCAGAGTAGATCTGTGCTGCCCAGGCTTTCAACGACTGCTTTTTTTAGAAGCAGATCACCACACCTCTCTTCTGAGGTGCTTCTGGGTGGATTCGAACCACCAACCTTATGCTTCATAGCTGAGTGTGTCAACTGTTGTCACTATCCTGGCATTTCATTACTTAGATTAACCAAGACAGTGCCAACCGCATAGGACGGAGTAGAACTGTCCCATGGGGTTGCAAGGCTGTCACCTTCATGGAGGCAGATGGACACGTCTTTCTTCTGAGTGGTGGGTGGGTTCAAACTCCTGACCTTTGGGTTAGTGGCTGAAGATTTAACCACTGTGCTACCAGGACTCTTTCATGCCTATCTTCGAAGCCAAACCCAACCTACTGCCATTGAGTTGCTTCTGAATCCCAGGAACCCTGTAATAGGACAGAAGAGAATGGTCCCTAGACTTTCCAAGGTTGTCATCTTCACAGACGGATTGAACCACCAACCTCTCAGCAGCCTAACACTTAGCCTACTGTGCCACCTGAGCTCCTGTGACCAGAGTTGGTCTCCGGAAGCATAGTTTCTAGAAGGACACCATATTCTTTTGCGGTCTTTTCATTGGACCAAGCTACACTTCCTTGGCAGTGGAAGTGGAGCCACAGGATGGGGTCATGGCTATCCTGTGGTAAACACCGGAGCGTCATCTCTTGCTTTTCTCATCAGGAGGGTTCAGCTGAGGAGCCACTTGGGGACTGGTGAGGAATGAGGAGTTCTTCTAGTTGACAGCTGGGCGTGATCCAAAAATTCCTTCCGAAGCCAGTTGCCTTTTCCTCCGCTGTCAGAATCCCTCCCAGTGGTTTGGCTTCAGCCTTCAGATTCTTGGTCTAATTGCCCACTGGGTTCTTTCTCAGCTTTGACCACAGCAGGAAGAATGAGCCCTGGAGTGCTGCCTCCAAGCTAATCAAACACGAAGTCTTAATGGACCTTCCCACCTCTGGGGACAAGCCATGAGGTCTTGGCTATTTCCTGACGCTGGCCTCTTGCAAGCCAAACGAGAGACCTACATTCTCTGCGTGGGATGTCCTCATGAGAAGAGCAAACTTCAAGCTCCAAAATGGACTCTTGCTGGTGCCCGTTCACCTCCATTCATCCTGGGAAAGCCTGCGATGCGGCCATCTTTCTCCTCCCACTGGCACGTTGTCCTTGGTGGGATGTGGCTGGCTTTTCGTCTAATCTGAGCTGGGTTGGCCACCAAGGCTGGTCTCACTTGACCTTTACCTTAACTTTGTCCCCTGAGGAGCAGCCTCAACAGCCTGGCATCTCCGTAATCTCCTGGAAGACTTCCCACTTCCCATGTGTATGTCAACATTCCCCGTGGGTCGCCCCATGGGTAGCTGTAGCTACCACTTGCCACAGAATCGACCTGACTCATGGCGACCTGCTGTGCGTCTCACACAGCTGTGTTCTCCTGTTGAAAGGGAGCTTGCAGTGATTCCTTTCAGGGAAAGTCGATGGCCAAGTCGATTCTTCTAGCCATCTCCGTGTGGACTTGAGCCTCAGACTTTCAGTGAAATCCCCGTTGCATTAATGGTTTACATGGCCCAGGGACTCCAGGAGGGTTCATTGCCGGCGCTAAAGTTTAAAAGAGCTTTTATGACCATTAACCAGGAAATAATAAAATCACTTTCAGAGAGCACAACACCCAAAAATGGCAAAAAAAAAAAAAAAAAAAAAAAAGTATGTCAAAGTGATTTCATGGTATTTTCAAGCATGACACGCTGAGTTGCTGCCTTAATCACATACCAGTTGACTTTATACTTCATAGCAAAACTGTGACCATGGCAAATGTCTTGATATGTGTGGAAATTCTTCCACTGTGAGGGTCCCTCCCTTAGCCCTCAGCTTACAAAGCCAGCGGAAGTTTCTTCCCTTTCTTTCCCACAGCAGCTCTTCCCCTTTTGAGTACTCTCATAGGCCTCTCATCGCCCACAACAGATAAAACAACATCTTCATTCCGTTGTCCTAGCTATCCAGGCTAATGCACTAACGGGCCACAAATAGAAGACGTTCACAATCAGAATTTTATTTCTCACAGCTTCAGGCGCAAGAAGGCTGAATTCAGAGCACCTCTAATCGCTAAAGGAGTCTTGGAGGTGGAGTAGTTACTCATAGAGATGCTAAGTACCAGGTCGGCGGTTCTAAACCACCAGGCACGCATCAGGACAAAGATGGGGCTTTCTACTCCTGTAGAAAATGACAGTCTGGGAAACTCACAGAGGCCGTCCGACCACCCTGTCCTAAAGGGTCAGTATGGGTTGGCATTGACTCAATGGCAGTGAGTGAGTAATAGTCTTTAAGGGGAGGCTTTCTCTTCTCTATTGGCTCCAGGGATTCATTCTTGTCTCTTTTAGCTTTTGTGCCTGGGCAGTCAGCCTGTGGCTTCATCTCTTTTCTCCCATCTCACTTGTTTCATTTGCTTTTCTTAATCTCTCTCTCTCTCTCTCTCTTTTTTGGAGAAAAAGAGGTTTGCACAAACATGAAAATGGTATCTGAAAAGAGAAAACTAGACTGGTGCCCTCCAGATGCAGCCTGGAGTCCCGGAGGGCAGGCAGTGAGAGGGGGAGGCTCCCCGGGGGCCAGGCTGCAACAGTGGGGTGGGGGTGGGGGGTGCAAATGAGAAAATCCATCCAAAATCTTAAGGTGCCTTGAAGAAAAAGTCCAAGGGTCCCTGAAAGACCCAGTCACCCCTAAATTGTTCAGTAACAGGTATCTTACAAAGGAGGTTCCTTCATAGCAGGAGTCTGTCCTGTGACTACCTAAAACTACCTTTTCCACTGAAAAAGATCAGCTGGGCGGGCAAGGCAGCGACTGGAAGTTTACCTAGCCACGCTGCCTGGAGCCAGCTCAGGGGCTTAATCTCTCTTAGATTGCCAGAGAAATTGACTTAAAACATACCCTAAACTAAACATGTCTCATGAATACAATGGTTGACAAGCATTCCCAAATCAGACTCTAACCAGAGGCATAAACTCACTGTCCCCCAACTCACAGGGACCCTACCTAGAGTGTCTAAAGCAGAGGGTAGGATTTACCACATAGTTTTTGGGGAATAAATAATTTAGCCCATAAAATTTGCACCCCTCCCCCATGCAGAATACATTTACCCTATCACATCCTCCCAAAAGTTTCAAATCAACTCTAAGCCTAGCATTCATCTTCTGACTTAGCTACATAAAATATGGTGGAAACTTTAGGTGCATTCCATTCTGGGGCAATACTCCTCTTTAACTGTGAACTGGGGAAACCTCCATTGAAGTTTTCTACTTAGCACAAGCTAAATGCCGAATACAATGGTAGAACCAGAGAAGTCGACGTGTCCGTTACAAATGAGAGAAACTGGAGGGAAAGAAGGCACCAGACATGTCCCCAAACCCAACAGAACAAACTAACTTTAGCTCTCAAGGCTTGAAAAAAAAAATCTTTTCTGCTCTGAGACCATCTGGGCAATGGGCTCCGTGTCCACACTCTGAGTGTTGTCCACGCCACGCTGGGTTCTAGGAGGCAGTTCCTAGACCCTGGGCTTTGGTTTGACCTCCCAGGCACTCCGTGATGGCAACTCCATCCACTCCTTTGACTTTAAATGGATCCCTTCTTCAAATCCATCTTGAGTGGTGACTCCCCTCCCTTTGCCTGTTTTTTTGCCCTCACTTTTGAGTGGCAACAACAGCCTCTCCTCCTCCCCTCTCCAGGCCCCAGCACAAAGTACTTCACCCTGAGACCCAGAAGGCTGTGCCCTCTCCTTTTGAAACCCAGGAGGCTGTGGCCCCACCCGCTGAAACCAAGAAGGCAACTCTTCCTTGAACTGCTCTCAGTGTGGTGCTTTTACTTTATTGGAAAACAACAGAAGGGCCTCCTTTGGCCTGTTTGCTTCCTGCAGAATTCCGAGAGATGGACAGTTTTCTCTCCTTTTCTTCTTTCCCTATCTCTTTCCGTCTCAGCGGATGGGCTTGCTGCTGTGATAGTGGCTAGATCCAGCAGTCAGAAATTTAACCTCTTTCACGGAAGATTGGGGAGCCACCTCTTTAGGGCACATTCTTGGTTTGCACAACAGCGTGTTCCAAGCCTTTAAATTTTCATTTCGCCTGCACAGTACATTGGAAAATTCATCTCTTTCCTCTCACATTCTACCGTAAGCAGTTGGAGAAATCATATAGCTCCCTTTATTGCTTAGAAAGAGCCTCAAATACTTAAGTTCATCGTTTAGGTTATGCCAAACATTTGAATAGAATTCAAACAAATTCTTTGCCAATGTACAAAAAAAAAATCACTCTTCCTCCACTGTACAATGATATGTTCATCATTTCATTTAAAACCACCAGAAACACATGACACATGTTCCCCAATAGTTTATATGGCATATAAACCACATACCAAACAACCCAATAGTTTAATTACAACTAGAAGAGTTGTAGGCTCATCACCACACTCAGTTTAGAACATTTTCTTCATTCTTATACAGAAGCGTATTTAACAACTCCATTTCTAGCAACATGTGTGCGTGCCATGCATGTTGTCTAAGACAATAGAGACTTTATAACTCTCAGAACTTCCTCCTGAGTCCTTAGCAGAATTTCCCTGGACATCCATAATTCTACCAAGTTGTTCAAGACAAGTTAAGCCTTTGCTTTAAGACTCTCCTAACCTCTACTCAATTCCAAACCCTCTTCCACATTTTAGTATCTGTTCAAGCACCACCTGATTCTCCCCATACTGCATTTTATCTAGTGCTGCCATATCACTGCTACCACTGGATGGCTTTCAGAAACAGATAATTTTTTAATCATTTTATTGGGGGCTCATACATCATTTCTCACAATGCATAAATACATATATTGTGCCATGCTTCTTCACATGCCTGCAGCTGTCATCGCTCTCTGAACCTCCACCTTTCCATCCGAGCCCCTGACCTCAGCCTCCCATCCCTTCCCCTCCATCCTTGCTCCCCACTCCCCCACCAACTCTCAATACTCCATAAATTGTTTTGTCATAACTTACACTGTTCAATGTCTCCCCTTGCTCTCTCCCTGAGTGTCTGTCCCCCCAGTAGGAGGGTAAATGTAGAAGCCTGAAGTTGGCTCCCCTTCTACCCCACTTTTCTTCCACCCATGCAATAGCTTCACTCCTACTACTGGCCCCAAGGGGTTCATCTGTCCTGGGTTCCCCGCATTTCCATTTCTCATCTCCAGAGTGAGGTAGAACTGAGACCATGACAGTTGAGGGGAGGAACCCTTCAGGAACTGGAGGAAAGTTGTGTGCTTCATCGCCACCTCACTGCGCCTTCCTAACCTGTCTCCTCCCCAAGACTCCCCTGTGAGAGGTTGTGCAGTTACCCACAGGTGGGCCTTGGGTCCCCACTCCGCTTTCCCCTCATTCGTAGTGACGTGGTTCTTATTCTTTGATGTTTAATATCTGCTCCCTTCAGCCGCCCCCCCCGCCCGAAACAATTTTATGTTCTCACAGGTGAGGAGGCTAGACGTTCAACTTCAGAGGCTGGCTCTAGAAGAAAACGTTCTCTCTGTGGAGCAAGGCCCTGACTCTCCAGCATCTGCTTTCTATCGCCTTGGAGACACTTCTCATGTCTTGGCATCTAGTGAACCTCTTCTTTCCTCCTTTTCCTTACTGCTTATCTCCTTTATTGATTTCTGAAGAGAGAACATCTTTTTGTTCACTGCTGTACTATTTTGTAGGGGATTGTGGGAACTTCTTAGGTCACCAGAGAATTTTATTTTCTTCTTGTTGGCAGAGATCCACTCAAGACCCACCCGAAGACCAGTCCTGCCTCAGGAACCAAACAAATAAAGTCCATTCCTCAATGGGATTATAACCTCAGGCATAAAAGTCAGGATTCACAATACTTTTGGGGTGGGGGTTTACAGTTAAAGTCATAACACTGGTTTTAACCAGTCCCTATTTCATGGAACAAAGACACCTGATGCTCTCAGATGACTGCAGTGTAGTGTGTGAAAAGCTTCAGCTCTTCTGAACCGACCGGTGATGATTAAATCACGCTAGAGTTTTCACCAACTCTACTCTTTTTCATATGTGCGGTTTGCCTGTTGATTTCAACTCCCTGCAACCCCTCCGGGCAGAGTACAACAGCTCCCAGACAGTTTTCTAAGTTATATTTTCTGAAATGGGGCAGATGGTTGCATCTTTCTCCCGTGGCTGCGGC
>PVJH01042536.1:0-14228 GCA_004026705.1 Nesogale talazaci
TCCCACTGAGTTACCAATGATTTTTATTAACATATTTAATGTTGGCCAAGATTTAGCCAATTTGAATACTCGGAGCTGGAAAAGAAAGAATTAATATGAATTACTCTCTTGAATGATATTAAATGTATTACAGTTTACCAAGAAATGATGAATAAAATCAAATCTCAAATCTTCTGCCTTGTTCTTCTTTTTTTTTTTTAGACCTCTGTCTTGTTTGTGTACCCTCTTGAGCTCATGGCTAATTTTTGTATCCCTTAGGAAGATTCTGATCCTTTCACAATTTACTCATGTAAATCAATCTTCCTGGGATTGCACTTTTCTAATGATTCTTTGCAATACACCCATTCTTTGTTTTTGAAGTTGGTTTTAAGGTGTTTTACGAAACCTGACACTATCATATTCAGACATGAATCACAATGATTTCTGCTGAAGCAGACTCATTTATAAATTGGATGCCAAGTAAAATCACAATGAATCTGATATGGTGCGTGAAAAATGCTTACTATTCACTGATGCTTTTGGGGGGCATTCATATAGCTAGATGCTTCTGCATTGATGAACCCAGAATATTCCCCATGACCCTATTAATTCTTTTCCAATTTGCAAGGACATCCACATGAGAATCCCTGGATATATTTAGAAATCTCTCTCTTAATCTTGGGAAGGTGTATATTTTTCAGAGGAAGAATTAGAGAGCGATTCTAAGTAGACCTTTTCCATTAGGTTGTTACTCACCATTCGAAAGGGCTGCATATAGTTTAAAGTAACTACTGCAAGCCATGCATTTTTATTAAAATATCTACTTAAAATTGTGACAATCCCTGCAAACGACAATAAAATAATTGCTTCATAATACATTTAAACAACATGATTATGTCATATTCAATAAATGTTTTCCAGATTAAGTAGGAATAATTTCTTCAGATAGGGACAGTTTATGACAATGCCAATTTACACCACTTTTTAAAAATCACGAGTAATTTAGTAAAATCTGACAATGCTAAACCCTGATGGTTGGAAAGGTTGTTGTTATAGCTTGGCTTTATTTTATCTTTTACCAATCTGAATGAACGGAGGACTGATAATCCTTCCACATCTGCAAGGCCAAGTTCGACCAGGCTGAGTGTCACTATGAAACCATCAAAAATATTCCAGCCTTCTTGGAAATAATAGTAGGGATCCATGGCAATAATTTTCAGAAACATTTCTGCTGTGAAGATCCCAGTGAAGACCTAAAATGAAGACAACATTACTGGAACCCCATCACACGACAATAATGTAGCATGATATAATATTTCCTCTTGGAACAAAAAGTTTATGCGAGAATTTCTCATGGCCAGTCTATTACTAATTTCCATTTGTATAGTAATGCATAGCAGGCAAAAGGCGCTCATGTACATTATCCTCACAGAATCCCTAGTCAATGGATAATTCAAGTACATGATTTTAATTACAAAGGTAAGTCCAAATGTACTGCTACTGGAGTTTCAGCTCATACATGGATTTTATTTTCCAGTCAAAATATGTTTAGGCATGTCTCTGTGATTAGTGAATGGCTGCAGACAAATTCTTTCTGGAAGGCACTTGTTTGGGTCAAAAAGAAGAAGGAGGTGGAGGTGGAGGAGGAGGAGGAGGAGGAGGGGAGAGGGAACGGGAGGAGAAAGATTACAATTCCAATGAAAACCATGGTTTCCAAGGGGATCTGCTGGACCAGTAAAATTTGCAGCAGAGAGGTCAACTGAGATAGATAGGATGACTTTTTTCCCTTTTTAGTCTTTTTTTCCCACCACTCCCCTTTTTAATCTTAACAAGGTAATCTTGATAGATTTTCTAGAAGGACATTATGCAGAACTTTTAAAAAATAATAATTGCATCAAAGATAAAAGGCCAGGAGAGAATACACCTGCACATTCTTTGAGGGTAGTAAATGTTGTCTTGGAGAATTTCATTGGGAAGCCTCACCTAATCCACCCTATAGTCCTCTTGATCCCATTGCCCTCCTGAAGCATCTTTTTGGTCCCCAGACTCAAAGAACAAAGATGGCTCCACAAAGGCATAATCCTTGAGTCCCAGGAGGATACCCAAACTGCCAGTTTGAGAGTGTATAAATGGGAGAGTGAAGAATTCTTCAGGGGCGGGTCGTGAGATGGCAACATTGACTTCAGGAGTGTATAGACTTAGATGGAGGATATGCCAAGAAACAATAACTTCACATTTTTAAAATATTAAATACTTTCATTGGGGTTCTTACAGCTCTTATCACAATCCATACATTTATCCATTGTGCCAAGCACATTTGTACATAATATTGCCATCGTCATTTTCAAAGTGCTTTCTTTCCACTTGAGTCATTGATATCAGATCCCCATTTTTCCCTCCCTCATAAACCCTTAACTTTATATAAATTAGAGATGAGAAATGAGGATCTTCAGATGGGAGAACTGACTTGCCCCCAAACATACAACTAGACAATTTTGAGACGGATTTTTTTTGTTTACCCCCACCTTTTAAAAAATTAAATCATTTTATTGGAGGCTTATACAACGCTTATCACAATCCATCCATACATACACTGTGTCAAGCACATCTGCACACCTGTGACCATCATCATTCTAGAAACATTTGCTTTCTACTTGAGACCTTGGCATCAGCTCTTCATTTCCCCCCTCTCTATCTGCTCTCCCTTGCCTCATGAACCCTTGATAATTTATAAATTATTATTATCATTTTGCAATATCTTACACTGTCCTATGTCTCCCTTCACCCACTCCTCCGATGTCCAACCTCCAGAGTGGAGCTTATCTGTAGATCCTTCTAATCAGATTCCCCTTTTCACCCCACCTTCCCTCAACCTTCCTGGTATTGCCACTCTCACAACTGGTCCTGAAGAGATCATCTGTCCTGGGTTTTGTGTTTTCAGTTCCTATATGTAACAGCGTACATCTTTCTGTCCAGCTAGATTTGTAAGGTAGGATTGGAATCATGGTAGTTGGGGGGAGGAAGGATTTAAGAACTAGACAAAACTTGTATGTTTCAATATTGCTACACTGCTTATCCTGACTGGTTCATTTCCTCCCCGCAACCTCTGTGTAAGGGGATGTTCAGTTGCCCTCAAATGAGCTTTGGGTCCCCACTCTGTACTCTCCTTCATTCATAATGATGTGATTTTTGTTCCTTGATGCTTGACACCCAATCCCTTTTTGTGGTCACAAAGGATGGTGTGCTTCTTCCATGTGGGCTTTGTTGCTTTTGAGCTAGATAGCCACTTATCTTTTGAGCTAGATAGCCACTTAAGACTCTAGATGCTTTATCTTTTGATAACCAGGCACCATCAGCTTTCTCCACCACAATTGCTTATGCACCCCTTTGTCTTCAGCTATCGTATTGGGAAGGTGGGCACACAGTGATAGGATTTTTTGTTCTTTGATGCTTGTTACCTGATTCCTTCCACACCTCATGATCACACAAGCTAGTGTGCTTCCTCCGTGTGGGTTTGGTTGCTTCTCAGCCAGATGGCTGCTTGTTTATCTTCAAGTCTTTAAGACCCCCAGATGCTATATCTTTTGTTAGATGGGCACCATCAGCTTTCTTCACCACAATTGCTAATGCACCTATTTGTCTTCAACAATTGTATTGGGAATGTGAGCATCATGGAATGCAAGTTTAATACAACAAAGTATTCTTGCATTGAGGGAGTACTTGAGTGAAGGCCCAATCCATCTTCTACCTTAGTACTAAACCTATATATATATGAACAAAGATTTTTTCCTCTTCATCATAAATATATTTACATATATATGTGCCTGTATTTAGCCCTCTATAAATGCCCTTTACCTCATAGTTTTTTCCTCTGTTTCCTTTCACTTTCCTCCTGTCCCACTATCATGCTCAACCTTCATTTGGGTTTCAGTACTTTGTGAGACTAGGATTTGAATGCAAATGCAAAAAAAGTGTTCTATTTTTCATTAGTGTTCTTTTAGTACATAGAACTCTGTGTACTTCTCAAATAGTGATAAATTTTGGCCATGGATAGTTTTATTTATCTATAGTTGGGTTCCCATTTTCCTCAATTAGGTAGTTATTATAAATGATTATCTATTCTTATAAGTGTGCATCATTACTGATATTATTTTCCAAGCACATGGAAAATTGCTTCTATAGTTTAAATGAAAGAATTTTGGAAGCACACAGAGATATTACATTTTTTTAAACCTTTGACCCTTAAGTGTCCAAAACTTAAAGACAAATTTTAGAAGGGTACATTACTTAAGAGAACCTCTTCCTTTCAAAAAATAAGAAACTAATAACCAGAAGTTGAGTCAGCTGACACATATTTTAATAATTTATGTTTTTGAAACTGAAGAAGAAAGGATTAAGTGGCGTCATCAACTAAAATGACCCTGCCAATCATATAATACACAGAATATACCAGATGTTTTTAATGTGTCATGGTTGTGATACGGGTGGGTGGATAGAATAATACATGTTTTTTATGAATAATACAAGATTTTTGAAATTAAACTATTGTTTACAATGATGGTGAATAAGTAGGACAAAATAATCCACAATTTTATTTTAGTTTTCTACTGCTGGAGAAACTGTGATAATGTACTATTTCTGTATCTTGTAAAAGTTATAAACATCACTATGCCCTTCGGGGTTTCTGTTTTTTTTTTTTTAACAAAAAGTAGGGTCAAACCAGCTAGATAACATAATCATCTTATCATCTTGGGGTGGGAGTGGGGCAGAAGAGTGTTTAAAAGATTGCTATAAGCTATTACATTTTTTTCTCAAACAGATCATTTGAAGACTGAACACATTTACCTTCCAATATGCTTACCAAGTTTCCTACTTTAAGCACATTGTTGAAATGATCCGTCATAGGGTAGTGCTCCATGGCCATGAAGAGGGTATTTAAGACAATGCAGATGGTAATGGCCAGGTCGACAAATGGATCCATCACAACCAGGTTGACAATGTGCTTCACTTTTAACCAATACGGCGAACAGTCCCAGATTAAAAATATGTTGGAAAATTTATACCAACAAGGAGGGCATTTCTGCCTGGATTCTTCCAGCTCTATATTAAAAACACACATACACACAAATATATCTCATACAAACTCATATTCATTTATTTCAAACCAACTAGGTTTCCTTATAGTTTGCATTTGCTAGAAAAAGTTAGCCTTCTTTTGTACTTGATAAAAACAAACAAAATAAACTATGGATTTTACTCTATGTTCTCAAAAGTGTTTAAATCTATACAAAGTAGAGCGAGTAAAGAAAAAATAATCCCCCCTCATTTTTTTCTCTCTATCTTCTGCTCTGGCAGTCACTTATCTCCAATTAGGGCTAAGTTTGACTTGTAGGTTGAAGTCACTTAATTCTGCTCTCTCTTTGAAACCATTCAACAATCTCCACTGGAAACATTTGTACTATCACTTCCACTTGCTTCACATGCAGCTTTTGCAAAGGTCTTCAGCCTTTTCTTGTCTTAAAAACCAAGATCAAACCCAACGCCAGTCAGGTCTATTCAAACTCATAATAATCCTTATAAGGTTCGAGTCTGTAAATCTTCCAACTATTGGGTTTGAACCACTAACTTTCAAGTTAGCAGCCCAATGCTTGCCTGATGGTGCCTCTAAGATTCCGGTCTTGCAATTAAAGGCTAAATCAGAAGCATAGACATCTGTCCTATCTTATCTATAAAAGTGAATTATGAACTTACTTCAATAGACCAATTACTTTTATTTTTAACAGGTATAGATTCTTCTGTTAGATGAATCATTTTTTAAAAAATCATTTCATTGGGCTCTTGCAGCTCTTATAATTCCATAAAACAACTGTATCAAGCATATCTGTATATATGCTGCCATCATCATTTCTAAAATATTTTTCTACTTGAGACCTTGGTATCTTTTTCCCCCTCCCTTTGCTGATGCTCCCACCTTCGTGAATCCTTGATCAATGATATATTATTTTATTATTATTTCATATCTTACACTGTTCATTGTCTCCCTTCACCCATATTTCTGTTATTCTTCCTGTTGAATAGGGGGAGGCTATATCATTATGAACTTATTTAAAGTTCAAGAATGGGTTTCATTTGCAACTCAGAAACTAGCTGTACTTGACCAGAATTTAAACCAGTGGTTCTTTAAATGACAGTCCAATGAGAACAGAGTGTGGCCCCGTGTTAGGCCTGGTTATGGTATTATATTATCATAGGTTATAAATAGTGGAGTAGGTGTCAAAGAAAATGAAGAATCATCTTTTAAATTTGCTTCCATTCTGTGAAGATGACTTGTTCATCACACTTTTCAAAATCTTGATAGTAGTATGTATTCTTTTACTTTAATAAAAAACTTCTTACAAAATATATAGGACAAAAGTTACCATTTTAACAATTCTGGCGGCGTGGGGGGCGGCGCATCACTGCTCTCCGGTGGTGGGAGTAGCCCCACTGCTGGAATTGAACCTCCGTCCCAGTGGGCTGCAGTCCCGCGCACAACCACTACGCTACCAGGGCTCTGCCCCATTTTAACAATTCTAAAGTACATAACTCAGTGGTTTCAAATTCACGATACATGCAACTATCTTCAGTATCCCAAGTCTAGGACTTTGTAAGCAATAACTCACCCTCCCTTGGTAGTTAGTAATAAACTTTGATTTCTATTCCTTTTTCCCATTCTAGAGATTACATAAGAAGCCCTGGTGGAAAACAGAGTTACAAAATAGACTGCTAACCACAGAAACAGGAGACTTTCTCCTCAGTCAGAATTTACATCACCAAAGCCTCAAACAGGCAGTTCTGCTCTGTTTTACAGGGTCAACATCGATGAGTCAGAATCAACTCAATGAAAGTGAGTTTGGTTTCAGTTTGGGGAGATGATATAGAATGAAAACATGTAGCAAGAAAGTAAATGAGACCATAGAGTATTTTCCTGTTTGATTTACTTCATATAATCAATGTTTTCTAGGCTTATCTATGTTTTAGCATGCATCAGAACTTCATTTGTTCGTTTTAGGAACTATTTTTCATTGGTGCTAAAAAGCGCCCATGTTGCTGCTAAAGTCTTAAGCTATGTGGGGCAATAGAGTTATCATGACTTATGGAATCATTCGCTTTATTGGGAAATTTTAGAGAGATACCATGTACACTTTAGCAAAACAATCACAATACCACTGTGTTTAAATAAGTCTTTTGAACTTTCTAGAATCAGTACATAGAAATAGCAAACACCAACTTAGACCCATTACCACCGACTCCTTTTAGATTTCTGGTGATCCTGTACATGCAGTGGTTCTCAACCTTCCTAATACAGTTCCTCATGTTATGGTGACACCCACCCCCAACCATAAAATTATTTTCCTTGCTACTTCATCACTGTCATTTTGCTACTCTTATGAATCAGGCAATCCCCAAAGGGGTTGTGACCCACAGGTTGAAAACTGCCACTTATCGGGTTTCTGAGCCTTTCCAGCTGTACCAGAGCACCCAGCTTCACTTTTCTCTCAGGGAGCAGCTAGTGGGTTTGAACCACCAACCTTGTGCTAAGCCTCCCAACTCCTAATGCTCAATGCCATTAGGGATCCCCCCTTTAAATATCAACTATTACCTTCTCATGAAAATATATTCTTTCTAGCTTGTAAATATTTGCTTCAAAAAAGATAAGAGATGCTTCATGAGAAGAACGATAATCTGAAGAAAATGTGTTACCAACCTTCGACTGTATTTGTTAAAATGCTGGCTATACTCATTGCTCTTTGCCTCTGGGAAGGATCTTCTAGAAAGTCCATAGAAACATGGAAAGAACTGGACCTTCTCTTTCTCATTTCAGTTTCAGTGGTTGTTCCCTGTTTGAAGAGGGGAGGGGGAGAAGCTAATCCATTAGATGGTCATCTTGAGCAAGAGCTTAAGCCAACAACCAAAAGGTGAGACAGTGAATTTCATGAAATGCATGCAGCATGCACCTTTGTAGTTACTTGGTAATGGCAGATATTGCTGACTTATTGTATCTTTAACCTGGAATGTCCAAACTGTTAACCATTTACTCATACAGCAAAAAGGGGTTTAACCCATTGATTTCATCCATTTATGAAGCCTGATAGAAATTTAATGTAGGTGAGAAATCTCTTGAGAGTCGCATTTGTGATTGCCCTTCTTTCTGAACTACTAGTAAAAATGAAGAACTTGAGAAGTGACATAAATGATCGAGGCCCTTGATATTGAGAAGGTAGCCAAAGACAAATGGTTACAACAAACTTCGCAACCGTCTCATAGTTTGGACACAAGACAGGGATGGGCATT
The DNA here is from genome assembly GCA_004026705.1 of Nesogale talazaci. Classification (NCBI taxonomy): domain Eukaryota; kingdom Metazoa; phylum Chordata; class Mammalia; order Afrosoricida; family Tenrecidae; genus Nesogale; species Nesogale talazaci. The sequence continues at coordinate 8,314 of PVJH01042536.1, forward strand.
AGCAACACAAACTGTATGTTAACAAAAACCAACAAAAACAAAACACATGCATGCTGCATGGACAACAGTTTCATCCAGGGTACCAAAGCAATAAGTCATCTAATTCTGACTTAGTCATGCCTCAGCATGCTGATATATTTCCAAGTGAGTGAGCAGTGTAACGAGAGGCAATGTATTTAGAAATTCCTCATCTAGGGATACATTCACAAATACTTTACACATCTTTTGCACACAGACAACTGTCTGAATGAATGACTTTATTTGTGTCTCTTTATTTAGATTACATCGGAGAAGACCTATATCAGCATCTTTTTTAGTAAGACAAATATGAGAACTGGACATTTTAAGGTAACAGTGAAGCTATCTATTTATGCACAGTGTTCTCAAAAAATCTCCTAAACTAGAGTTATATTGAAGAACTGGCTGGAAAGATTTATTATACACCCTCCATAATTAATTAATTATAGGAATCACTCCTTTAATTTTGTACGGAGGATTTTCTATCTAAACTCAGCCTGGGTATATAGCAAATCCTTCGATTGGAGGCAATAGCTTATTGTATCTAGATTATTCCTAATCGATTTATAAGTAAATGCATTCATGTGTTATGCAGGAGACTGTTAGGTTTTTTAGATTTTTGTTGGTTAGTCTACTAAAGGTATTACAAGATGCAGGGACATTCACAGCTTGACCAACCAGGAATCATTCTCAAGGGGTTCCATTCTGTAGAAACACTGGCTGGTGCAGTAATAACGGGCCTGCCATGCCTAAACTATTTAAAACTTCCTTACATTGTCATCAGTAGCTGGCTTATCTATTATCACCTCTGGCAGAAGCTGTCCAACAGGCGATGTAGGAACTGAAGGTCCACCAACCAAGGAAACCACACCATTGCAATCCACAGTGCTGTGCATCTTCCCATTCGCTGGAAACACTGCCAGCATCCGGGACGACCTACTAGTCTGACTTAGGTTACTGTTGCGCCGTTCTCCATGCCGCCGAGGCACAAACAGGGAGTCTCTCCGGCTCTCGTTATCTTCAAACGTGCTGTGCTCGTCATCGGCAAAGTCATTCTCGGATCCCACGTCTTTTGCTCGCCCTCTAAAGCTGAAAAGGCTTGTTCGGCTATTTCGCCTCGGAGAGAACAGGGAGCCACGGATGCTCAACAGAGACTAAAAGTTTGAAACGACAACAACAGCAAAGGGAGAATCATATTAAAATGACCCCGTGAGACGCGCTTTCATTTTGCCAGAGTGAGGGAAGGAGATGTCGGCATTCATCACAAATACATGACTCATCTCCTTCCGTTAGCATGCTCGTTGTCTACGCCCAAACCAAACGCACCCTTCATCATCCAGTGGGCTCCAGCTCCCACTGACCCTACAGGGCAGGGTAGAACTGCCCACCTGAATATCTGAAACAGTCCATTTTTACAGGAACTACCAGCCTCATCATTCTCACGTGAGACGCTGGTGGGTTCAAACCACGGAACTTAGAGTTCACAGACCCCTGAGCAACCCACCAGGACTCATTCATTGTGTACGCATTCAGATTAAATCCGATTTGTTTTAGAAAAGAGGGCATCTAGGCCTTGGAATTAAAGAATGGGGAGGGATAGCACAAGCAAAAGGCAATTCACAAACCAACCCCCTGAACCACCCTTTCTTGAGTTCAAAAGAAGACAATCTTAGTCCATCGCCATGGACACTGCAATTATTCAGTAAATATTGGCACGGACAAAATGTCATCGGTCCATATTGGAGCCACAGCCTTCCAAGGTCACTTTTGTGTTCACTGTCTTTCCTTTGAAAAAATCCTAATACCAATTGCTTTAGTCCATCTTTGCAAAGTCCCTTCAAGTGAAATAATATTCATTTTGCCTATAAGGCTTAGTGTGGCAGAGATTTGAAGCTCAATTTTGAAATTCAGAGTGATGTATATTTCAAGAAATTGTCCCCTGGTTAATATTTTCAGGAGATACGGGATGGATTGAAGTGATGTGCGTAGAACAACATAAAACATCAAGAAAACTAAAGGGACATTTCTTATCCACTAGATAAAAATTTTCTTTTCTCAAGATGGCTGCAAACCAGAAAGAGGACTTCCTTCCAGACACTGAGAGCAGACAGTGCCAGGATCTGAATTCAGGTCTGACTTTGAACCCCAGCAGCATTTCAACCCTACCGAGTTACAGACATTCGAAATAAACTTTTTTTTCATGACTACGTGAAAAAAGGGGGTAATGTAAATTCGAGTGAAATGACAGTCTATCAGCTGATGACAATTCCCAGGTCCATTGCACCTCCCCCCATGACATTTGGGGTCTACATGGACGCCACAGTGCCGTACCTGGTGCGGGGAGGAGTACCTCTTTTCATACGTCAGTCGGTTCCCTTCGATGGAGAATCGAAAGCCCTTCCTCCGGATGCTGTCTTCTGATTCGGATTTATGGAACTCATCCTCATCCTTCTCTTCCCCACCAGACTGTTCTTTCTGTTTTCTTTTCTTCCTCCGATTTCTTCTCTCCTTGGCACTTTTGGAGCTTAGCTTGGAGGCTTCGGAGGAGCTGTGGGAGAGGCCACCGGCTGCGCTGGGCTCCCGGGAGTGCTCTGAGGCCGTGGCGGCCGCTGCCTGCTACATGGGGGTGGGGTGGGGCAGGGAGATGGGGGTAGACATGGTGGTTAGCATGACCAGTGCAAATAGTTAACATCCTCTGCTGCTAACTCAAAAGGCGTCCACTCAAGTCCACCTGGAGCTTCTTTGGAAGAAAGACTCGGAGACCTATCTCTTTCTGAAAGGGCAGTCACTGAAATCCCCGGGGAGCCCATTTCTACTCTGTGAGATTGGGGGCGGGAATCAATTCTAAGACAAGGGGTTATAAAGCCCTGGGATTTTAAAAAATGCAATTGTCAGACTAAAGCTGACTTCGAAGCAGCTCTGAAAATAGGGGTCATTTTATTTTACATCCACTTAATGAAGGCTTTCAGATAATTTGATTTTCTGTGTTAACATTTATTATGTCAGTATTATGCTTCACAGGACACATATTTCAAGATGATCAATCAGGGATCAACAGGGACATAAGTGCATATTACTTTTTGAGATTTGATTTACTCTAGAAATTGACGTTTCATTATCATGGCCTTCTCTGATATGAAAAAGAAACCGGAGCCTGTCAGAAAATTGGAAGAGTTGCTTTTGTAAGAGGAGCTAAAGACCTGATGCCCCTTCTCTGGTTACGGACCTGGGTTTGTCCAAAAGCTTTAAGGATGTTCTCACTCGGAGGAGGAGAAGGTAAGCAAATCCCCTCTTGCCTCCTCTATGATATGCTCTCTAGCCGGGAAAATGGGAAAATGGAATAGGAGAGTTCAAAGCTTTCCTGTTAAGCAAGACTAGACTTTCACCAAATCTTTGAAAACCATTTCCACTGTCTTCAAGTCATCATTGGTTTTTACTGGCCCAAAAGGGTGTGGGATCAAAACAGCTTTTTTTTTTTTTTTTTATCGCAGCTCATACTGATACATGTTGGAAGTTGTTTACAACAAAACAAGAGCAAGAGAAAGGCCAGGTCATCTGCCCCTATCAAAATCACAGGTTGCCTTCAAAACTTATGGAGCAGTTGAACTCCGCCTGACATGTTGACTATGAGACAGAGGAGACGTCGTGGCACAACCGCAAGGCAGGCCTTCCTCACTGGTTGGGATCTCCCTTCAGTGTGTCTCTTATTTCCTAATGAAAACATTGAAGGCTTATGGCGACGCTGCATGGCACAGGTCTAGTAGCATGACCTTTCCAATAGCGTGTGCTCACGCCATGGGCCTGTGTCCCATTCAGGATCTCTTACAGTGTTTCAAACTTTCACAGGGTGCTGCCCAGACAGTTAGCAGATTAGAGTACAGTGTAAACACACCTGTCTTGTGTAGTAGGAGATAACAGAAAAGATACTAGAACTTGACTTTCTCGTTCTTTGATACTTGCTTGACTGTTGTGGTCTGAAACCGACCTGTCAATATCGACAAGGTGTATTTGTACTGGGAACTTACAAATAGATCACTTTTCCCCAAAGCAACTCCCCTCTTCAGAGAGAGAGGGGTCAGTCTTCTCATACAGGCCAGGAGGAAGACAGCGGCTCTGCTGTGGGTGCCGGTCAGTTGGGTCCAACCGGGAGTCAAAAGGAGGTGCTCATAGTCCCTGCCCTCAAGTAGATGGCTGACGGATAGCAACTCTGCAGGACAGGTCGATCTGCAACCCCGCCCCTATGAGTTTCTGAAACAGTAACTCTAAAGAAGAAAAAGCTCCATCTTTCTTGAAAGGAGGGACTAGTGGTTTCAAGCTGCTCTGATGATCATAGACCAATGTGTCACCACTATGCCTCCAAGGTTCCTAAAAGGTAGTGATGAAAATCAAAACCCAACTCACTGTCAGAGCCCAGTTCAACTCATAGCAAGCCTATAGGTCAAGGCAGAACTGCCCCTGAGGGTTTCCAAGACTTTTCATAGGAGTAGAAAGCCTGGTCTTTCTCCACTGGAGCTGTTGATGGTTTTGAAATCCCAGCCTTGAGTAGAACTACCCCATAGGGTTGACTTAGCATTCATCACTATGGAAGCGGACTGCCAGGTTCTCCTCTCATGGAGTCTCTGGATGGCTTTGAACCACCTTTTTTTGGTTAGCAGTCAGTATTAATCAAAATGTAAAACCACTAATTCCATTAACTTCCTCTATGAACTCTCAAACATTTGTCTGCCTCTCCCCTTTCCTTCAGACATTTCATAATAAACACAAAGTAGAAACAAAAGATGAAGGGCCCTGCGATAGTACAGCATAGATTTACTGTGGTAAACTCACCTGTGCTGCTTCCTGTTGTTTTTTAAGCTGTTCAAGAATCTGCTGAAATTCAGCCTCCTTCTGCTCTGCTTCTTCCATGGTGGCCTGATTCTGTTCTTCATAGGCCATGGCCACCACAGCCAGAATCAAATTTATTAGGTAGAATGAACCCAAGAAGATGACCAGCACAAAAAATATCATGTATGTTTTCCCAGCAGCACGTAAAGTCTGAGATAAAAGAATATCAGAATTACCTTTTTTTTTTTTCAGGACAGTTTCACTGACTAGTGTTTTCCACTTTCCAATTGTCTGTCTTATAGGATTCTGGTTAGATATTAATTATATTGACCACATAGTCTCTTATCCCTTTAACTGTCTCCTTCCTTAATAGCCTCCTCAACTTTCTCTTCTAACTTGGGCCTTCACTCTCTCATCTCGAGAGAGTCATTCTTGGATTCACCAAGAAGAAGAGGGAATTTACAAAAAACACAATGGAGATGTCCATCAAAGAGGAGGTCAAGGTCAAGGTCATTTTGTTCCCACATGCACCCTTCATTTTTAATCATCTCCCGCCAGAGGATAGTGTTTGAGGTCTTCAGTTAGACTGAGGGGAGGTCAGATTTGTGAATGGTAGGAGAGAGCATTTAAGCCATGGGCAAACAAGAGAAGATTTCCGCCCTGCTAGCAGACTGCTAAGCATGTGTTTAATGCGTAGGGTAGAAGTACGCAAATCCCATGATTTCAAGTCGTGGTGGAGCAGTGGTTGAGCATTTGACTGCTCACTGCAAGGTGGCTGGTTTCGACACGGGAACCTGTTCCCATACAGATTACAACCTTGAAACCCCTCTCAGGTGTTCTACTCTCTCAGGCAAGTTTGCTCCTTGTTGGAATCGACTCAGGAGCAACAGGCTCGGTTTTGTCTTCCCCCCTCTCCGTTCTGTTATGCTGTGGTTTGGGTTTCATAACAAAATTGATTGTCTGGCTCACTTCTGCTTAAATGTACAGTGTGTCTATTCAAGTTCTCACCAGTTGGTAAAGATTTTCCCAAAAGTCCTGAGTCATCAGTCGAAACAGGGACAAGAAAGCCCAGC
>PVJH01042537.1:0-14221 GCA_004026705.1 Nesogale talazaci
TGCTGCTTGCCATCACGCTGACCTTGACTCAAGGCAATTCCATGCACCATGTGAAGCTAATAGTGGCTATTATCATTTTAACAGTAAACATTGTATGAAGAACAGCACATAAGTGATCTCATGTCTCCACATCCTCACCTGTATTCAGTGTCGTCACCCTTTTTACTTGAACTGTTGTTCTGTGCCTGTAGTGACGTTTCATGGTGGTCTTGATTTGTATTTCCCTAGTAGCTAATGATGTTGTATCTAGGTTTGTCACCTCTGTGTAATCTTCAGTGAAGTGTCTGCTCGTTTCTTCTCATTTTCAAAGTGAGGTTTTTTTTTCAGCCCTTCAGTTGTGAAAGGCCGTTAGAGACGTACTAGTCCTTTGTTAGATGTGTCCTTTGCCAGTATTTCCCCCAGCATGCCTTTTGTCCTCTTTACTGGGGCTTTCACCAGACAATTTTCTGGTTTTGGTCTTTTCACTTTAATGAAATCCAATTTGTCAATATGACCGCTTATGGACCTTGCTTTGGGTGTCAAACCTAGGGATTCTTGGCCTCGCCTTAGATCTGATTTTCTCCTAGCCGTTTTATGGTTTTATGTCTTAATTTTTAATAAGATGCATGGAGTTAGGTCGAGGTTTTTTGCCCCTGCCTCTGCATGTCCAATCGCTTCAGCACCATTTGCTGAAAAAGTAGCCTTCCTTCATTGAATTGCCTTCACACATTTGTCAAAAATCAGGTGGGCATACATAAAACTCCAAACCAAATTCACGGCCATCCATTGGATGCTAAATCATAGCGACCCTTGAGGACAGAATAGACCTGCCCCTGTGGGTTCCAGTCATGGTCACTCTTTATAGGAGTAAAAGCCTCACCTTTCTCCAGTGGAGTGGCTGGTGGTTTCAAACTGCTCACTTGCAGTTAGCAGACGCAACTCATAACCCTCTACACCATGAGGGCTCATTTGGGCAGAGAGGTGAAGGTCTATTTTGGGGTGTCAACAGCATTTTGACACAGCCTCCACTACACTTAAGGGGGAGAGAACGGGCAGTGACTGCTTCACTGTGCATGAAAGAAGAGGGATCTCTGTGGGCTTATTAATGTAATAGAGCCAAATGGAGGATCAGTGAGTGAGCACAGAACCTGGCCCACAGAGAGAACATCTGTTTGGCAATTGGTAGAGCACAGGCCTGGGCTACATTTTTTTTTTTTGCTTAAGGCATTTAACAGAAGATAGTGATGAGTTCTCTGCCTCTCAAAAGCTTCTTGCTGTTTTATCATTGATAGCAAACTGGGCTGTTTTGCTTCAGCTACTGATGATCAAAGACTCATTTTTAGGCTATCTCTTTGAGTTCTCAGTGTTTGCCAGAGGCTGTAATTATCACTTCTAAAGTAATGTTTCCTCCCCATAACTGCCTGTTGCCCATGCATTAGTAAGTGTGTAGATAGGGCCGATGAGTGGGAAGCCTCCCAGGTCCTTAGGCCAGAAGGTCACCAAGAGGGAACCCATGAGTCCCTGCCACTGGCCTGCCCCACCTGTGTCACCTGTCCCCCCGCAGGGACCTCACACCTTGGAGTTTTATCAGAATCAACAGGAATGCCGGGATTTGGCTTTAGCCATGTTCACATTGTTGGATTGTTTGGAAAGATCTCTGAAGGATTTAAACCCAAACGGGCCATTCCGATTCAGGATGACCTGAATTCTTGCAGAGGAGAAGTGCTCTTCGAGGTTTGGGAGGATGTAACCGTTCGAAGCAGGTAGGCAGCACTTTCGTCCAGGGCCCTTCTACCTCCAGCCTTTCCGGTACATGGAGAGCACGCAGCCACTTGCAGCGCCCAGGGCCTCCCTTCCACGGGCAAATGAACTCGCATCTGAATGTCATCAGCCTCGCTGCCCTAGAGTCCCTGTTTACTGGCAGCACCACCCCGTGGGTTTCCCACACTGTTAACGTCTATGGGAGTAGAGGGTCCAGTCGTTCCCCTGAGGAGTTGCTGGTGGTTTTTTAGACAATACAAGAACTGTTTCCACGCTATAATGGGAACCCGTTCTCAAGGTCTGAGTGGTGGTATGGTAAATTCATCTCCCCGAGTGTTTCTGGTTTTGTTTTCTTTGGCCCTCTACCACCACCAAACCTCTACCACCACTTTCTGGTCTGATGTCACAGTCTCACCAGGTTCAATTCGTAGGAATTGGCCCACTCGTTTATTCTTAGATGGTTTGCTTGTTCTTTTGGCAGTCCACAGCATATTCAACATTATTCACGAATACCAGAGTTCAAACCCATCACTTAGCCTCCTGCCTTCCCTTCTCGCTAGCTCAGTAGTCCAAGAGGACTTTGTGTGCAGAAGGAAGCCTATCCAGGGGCTGTAGCTTGCTGACCCTTGCTCTGTCATGGTCCTCCCTTGGAAGCCAGGCTGTGAAGTCTCCATCCGTGGGACCATTGCTCAGCAGGGTGGTAAGAGGCAGAGAGAAATCATGGAGCATCATGCTCCAACTCTTAAATGTTTTCCTTGGGCATCTTTCCAATCACGTTTTTGAAAAGCCAAAACTGAATCACCACACCTAACTTCAATAGGTGGAGAATTAAAAACAACTTTTTTTTTTAATCACAGGGAGGAGACAAGCCAGTCAGGGTGCAGTGTAGCAACGATGAAACATACACCTTTCCTCTAGTTCTTAAATGCTTCCCCCCTCCACCCCCAAACTATCATGATCCCTTACAAATCTGGTATGACCGGAGGATGTACACTGGTACAGATAGGAACTGGAAACATGGGGAATCCAGGACAGATGATCCCTTTAAGACCAGTAGTGAGAGTAGTGATACCGGGAGGGTGGAAGGAAAGCGGGGTAGGGGAACCAATTATAAAAATCTACATGTAACCTCTTCCCTGGGGTACAGACAATATGAGTAGATGCGTGAAAATGTTCCAGGCAGAAAAGGAAGCAGAAAAGTCAGACTTTCTATCCTTTTATTGGTGCCTCCAAGGCACAAGCTCTTTTCTGAGATAGTTTTTTCCCTCCATTACCATTGTATTTTTTTTGTTTTTTTGGGCATCACTGCCCTCTAGTGGTGGAAGTAGGAAGCCCAGCCTTTGCTCCTGTGAAGCCGCTGCTGGAATTGAACTTCCATCCCAGTAGGCCGCAATCCTGCGCACAATCACTACACAACTGGGCTCAGCCTACCATTGTATTTTTGTGGCTTTCTTTCGCTTTCATTTTTTCTTTTGTGAGGATAAACAATTTTTCTAGTCAAAATGCAGGCCAAAATAAAATGAACATAATACGGTGTGGAGATATTTTAAGAATATAGCTCATGAAATCTGCATGATGTTGAAACCAGCAAAATCATGTACAGTGACAACTCATTTATTTTGCAACCTAGTAAAATCTGCTATTCCATATTGAAGTATACTTAGGAAATATGTTGTTTTTTTCCTTTGGGAGGGTGGACATCAGCTATTTGCTATTAAAATATTTCTGTAATGTTTTCTATCACTTAAATCAAACACAATTAATTCTGTCCTTGCTTGCTCCAAGCCATCAATTATTAATTTAGGTAATTCTAATTTTCTGTAGCAAATTGATTCCTGTAGGGCATACCTCAGAGGTGTTGGACTATTTATCTTCATAGAATTGAGTCCAGAATACTGTGATTTTAGAATATTTACAGAAAGCTTATTAAATGTTGTTTCTCTTATTTTTTTCCCTTGGTTTCTCATTACTGGAATGTCAGGTGTCCCTTTTCCCAAGTGATATGTACCTTTCTAGTCAGCACAGTATAACAATTTAGTACTTTGAATTTAAGCTTATTTATTTGATTTGAGCCTATTGACTGAGCCTGTTTATTAGGGTAAATTTTGCTACATATAGCATTTAGAAGAGAAATGACCTTGACTTAAATGGCCTAAAACTTATTTCTGTCTCACATAGAAAAATGACAAAGATAAACAGTTCAAGACTGAAAAGTCCTTTCTTGAATTTCTTAGGATTTACAGCCCATCTCACAAAATGAAACCCAATTATATAGATAGTGCCAACCTTGCTTGCTGAAAGCAAAGAGGATTTGAAATGCTTATAAAGAAAACAAAAATTGGGCTGAGCCCCAGTGGCGTAGTGGTTGTGCGCGGGACTGCAGCCCACTGGGAAGAAGGTTCAATTCCAGCAGTGGGACTGGGCCTCCTACTCCCACCACCAGAGAGCAGTGATGCCCCCCCAAAAAAGAAAAAGAAAACAAAAATTATCCAAATACACCAATAAGCAAAGAAAAAATTGGATTGTCCAGGATTTCACTTTACTTGGATTGATAATCAGCAGTCACCTTGAAGCAGCAGTCAGGAAATCCAAGTGTATTGCATCAGACCAATGTCCTGCAAAAGATGTCTTCAAAGTGTTGAAAGGCAAAGATGACACTTTGAAGACTGAGGCATATGTCTTAGTGATCTAGTGCCACTAAAACAGAAATACCATAAGTGATGACTTTCCAAAACAGAAATTTATTCTGTCACAGTTTTAGAAGATAGAACTAGGAATTCAGAGCATGAGCTCAATGGAAAGGTTTCTCTACCTGCCGACCTTTGGGTGAAGTGGCTTGTCTCCTTTCAGCATCTCGGGATGAGAACGTTTGAGCACTGCATGTGTTTTGGCATCCATCTTCCCCTGATTTTAGGAGGTTCTAGGTCCAAAGGGTGTACCCTCTGCTTCCTGCTCTTCTTGATTAGTGGTGGTTGATAGTTAGACTCTTCCTCTCTGCTCACTGTGTTCTCTTTTTTTCTCTTGTAAGATAGACGTGTGATTCAAGAAAGGGTGGGACTTGAATCATTTCCTATTATAGGCTACAACCGGCCTTAATCCTGTCTCCTGAACATCGATAGGTTAGGGTTTATAACTGTATCACAAAATGAAGGATAAGTATATAAAACCACAAACTGGAGCACAGTCTACCCAAGCTGACGCACGACACAGTAGAACACAGCGCAATTCTTCAAAGTAAGTCTGGCCCAGTCACCTCATATGTTTGTGAAAGGTAGACAATGAAAAAGAGAGAGAGCTCAGAGGAGAGCTGATACACTGGGATCCCGAGGCTGGTGGAGAAGGAGGATACCATAGACCACCAGAATGAACGCAACAGCCGACTCGGAGGAAGTACCGTCAACATGCTCCTTGAAGATTGAGATGGTAAAGCTTTGTTTCCTGAACTTTGGACATGGTTTCAGGAGGGACCAGTCTCTGGAGAAAGATCTCATGTAGATTCAATTTTTCAAAAACAACAAGAGGAAGATCCTCAACAAACTAGATGAACATGATGGCTGCAAACATGGGCGCCAACATGATCATGATCGTGATGATGGTGTGGACTGAGTAGTGTTTGGTTCTGTTGTCTAGTGTTGCTATGAGTCAGAGCTGACGCCACGGTACCGAACAACAGAATTAGAAGTGAGAGTGAAGTTGGGCATTAGTAGTTTTTGCCATGCCCACACACCAAAGGTCTAACGTTCTTGAAAATTGTGGAGGGATTTTGAGTAATATGAATTTCTCCGAGGAAGTGTAAAAGGATATTGAAAGCACCATAATCTGCCAAAAGAATGCACAAATCTATCTTGGAAGTATACCAGATGCTGCAGGATGTTGAGGCTATGTCTCACGTACTTGGGACTTGTGATCAGGAGAGAGCAATCCCTGGAGAAGGAGAGGGTGCTTGGTGAAGTGGTGGAGGATGGTTATCAAAAGGAGGACAGGCCTGGACAAAATGGATTGACATGGTGCTGAAAACATGATTTCAAGTCTACGGCCCCGGACAGAGGATAGAACAGGACTGTGCAGTGTTTCAGGGGTGCATAGGGATGCTATGGGTTGGAACCCCACAATGACACCTAATAAACACAACCATGGATTGCCTTAAATATTTTAGTCACTATAAGGCCTTTTGTGAATTTTTCAGAATTTCAAAACAGTAAAAGTTCATTTCCACTGAGTGAATATTGACTCACTGCGGCCCTGAAAGATGGGGTTGAGCTGTCCCTGTGGGTTTCTGAGATTGTAATTCTTTAAAGGAGCAGAAAGCCCCATCTTTTTCCCGTAGAGCAGCTGGCGATTTCAAACTGTCCATCTTGCAGATTTCAGCCGAATGCATAACCACTATGCCTCCTAGGCTCCTTCAGATTCTCAGCTGAGTTCCAAATAACCATGTTTGCTACCTAAGTGACATTTTAATAGCTGAGGTGCCATTGTGGCTGAAGTACTGTGTGTGTGTGTGTGTGTGTGTGTGTGTGTGTGTTCTTTTGTAGAAATGAGGAACTTCTATTTAGCCATATTGTTGTTACTGCTGCTACAGTCCACAGAGTCACTTCCAACTCCTAGTGGCCCGATGTTCAACCGAGTTAAACACTTCCCAGCCCTGCACTATCCAAATGATTGTTCCACTGCTGTAGCCCATGATTGTAGCCATTGTTTCAATCCATCCCACTAAAGAGTTTCCTTTTTTGCTGACCCTCTAATTTATCATGCATGGTATCTTTTTCAAAGGACTGGTCCCTCCTGATCACAGGCCCAAAGTATGTAAGATAAATTCTAACCATCCTCACCTCTTAAAAAAAAAAAAAAGTCTGACTGTACTTCCTCCAAGATGGATATGCTTGTTCTTCTGGCAGTCTGTGGTTTATCCGATGTTCCTAACCGATGTGGTTTATCCGATGTCCCACCTCCATGCTTTGGCTGCATGTGTTCTTTCCTCTTCTCTATGTCTCTTCCAGCTTCCAGATGTATATGAGCGATTGAAAACACCCTTGTCTGAGTCAGATGCACCTGGATGCTTAAAGTGACATCTTTGCTTTTTAACACACTGAAGAGATCTTTTGCAGCAGATTTTCTCACTGAAATCCTTAACTGCTGCTTCCATGGTTTTTGAATGGGGATCCAAGTAAAATGAAGTCCTTGGCAGCTTCAGTTTTTCTCTGTTTATCACACTGTTGCTTATTGATCCAGCATATTCTCCAAATTACACAAATAGATTCCAGGTTTGGGCGATAGAACCCAAATCTGAAAGCGTATACTTTCAAGTCTGTACAAGCAATCTTTGGGGCATAAACAATTTGGACTGGTCTCCTTAAAAAATTGGTCCTCATTTTCAATTTCATCCCTCTAGCACTGTTTGTCTACTTACAGAATCTATCCCATGACTTACTAGAAAAAGCTCCCTTACCTTTTATAATTCCTAGAGTACAGCCGGAATCTTATTATGATTTTCATCCTTCTTTTTGAGTCCTTAAATCTACTCTTTGCAGGGCTCGCAGCTTTGGAATAAAGGAAGTAAAGTTTCCATGAAGACATGAAGCCGATGTGTGTACTTGTGTTGGGCAAAGCGGCCCTGGTAATGTAGTGGGTACTTGTTGGACTGGTAACTGCAAGGTCAAGAGTTTGAAATGACCAGCTGCTCCATGGGAGAAAGACAGGGCGTTCTATTTCCATAAAGAGTCATATACTCAGAAGCTCTCCGGGAGCAGTTCAACCTTTTACTAGCAGGTCTCTGTGAGTTAGCCTCAATGGCAAGGAGTGACAGCAGACTCACTTTTCTAAAAATATCTAAAATAGCTAATACTTTTAAAATGCGTTCTCCCATGTGATATAAAGATCCATAACATCACTATTAAGTCATGTCCCCATAAACAGTATAAACAGGCAGGTTCCAGAAAATGGCTTTGTATTGGAAAAGGATAGCTTTAGAACGAGATAGCTAGTATGCCTGTGGTTGTGGATCACATTCGTGGTCTCAGGTTCATTCGTTCAGTTTATGTAAAAACACCTCTCTCTTTCTATTTATTGCTATCACCTCTCTATTTTTCTATTTATTATTTTTTGTGTGTGGCATCACTGCCCTGGTGGGAGTAGGAAGCCCAGACTTGCTCCTGGAGAGCTGCTGCTGGACTTCAACTGTTAACCCTGTGCGCCGCAGTCCCGCATACAACCACTATGCTCCCGGGGCTCAGCCTATTATCTCCTCTTTAGAGAATAAGATTTTTTTCTTTTCAACAGTGTTCCTAGTTTGTATGCAATAAATTGAAGTACTCTTAAAAACACAAAACAGAGTTACCGATTGAGAAATTCATAAGGGGAGAGTTCTCCCCTGCCCTATGGGGTCTTTATGGGTTGACATCAACTCAACGGCAGTGAGTCTGGATCTGGGGTGTTTGGCGAGGCTACCCCTAACACTTGGTTTTAAATTGAAGGCAGCATTTGAATGATTGCACATACGGTCCATCGTGGGCAAATAAAAGTGGAATGTAGTGGCCTGTCCTCTGTGCGACTTAACTCTCCGGATAATGCCCAGGAAGCAGGGCAGCACAGGCTTAGGGAGAACTGTACAGGCCACTTTTTGTCTTCCCTGATCCAGCTGAGCTCACAAATGTGGCTTTTGACGGTGAAGCCAATGTTGAAAGTGCAAACATTTAGCTTGCTCCAGGCCTGATGAGCGCGACTAGACACTAATACAGCCTCACTGGTTGTTGACTCCTGTCCTGCCAGGTGTTAGGTATTTTGACTATCATCCATGAAAGGATTGAAAAGATCTTTTCAAGTGAGATGTCAGGGACTCAGTGATGCCAGATACCCAGACGTCCTGAGGAGGAAGCTGACCGCTCATCTCCAGCTCTCCACCAACGCGGCAAGCCTGACTGCCGAGTCAGAGTCTGGAGATCCTCAGTCAGGAGAGGACAGGTGCCTCGCTGGGGCAGGTGGCACAGAGTGTTGGCTTCCATATTTGACATAAGACTTTGTGTTCTCTAATATGCTCCAACATCCTGACCTCAACATGTTCATATGAGGTTTTATCACGGGGGGAGATGTTTTCTTGATGCACCAGTCATTGTAAAAGTGAAATACTCTATCAGGCACAGCAGAGACGTCTTCCTGCACCCTCCATGATTTCCTCTGTGTTCTGACCTGTCAAATAAGGGTATTTATACCTACCTCACAGGATATTATGAGATTAAATAACATAAAAACCCATGAAATGCACTAGTTCTAGTGGATATTTTGAGGGGTAAAAATTCTATAACCATTTATTAACCAAAGTCTGTTTTGTAATCTATTTTACCTATGCTTTCCACTAGCAACAAACACCACACTTAGATAATCTAAAGGACCCATTTTTGTTTTGTTTTGCATTTTAAACCCTACAAGCACTGCACTTGATAAGTTTTCCAAATGCTTCTCCAGGACTGTGAAGAGTAAATGATACCCATAGTGATTTAATGGTGGAAAGTTAGTTCCCTGAAGGAAAGAATCTGAAATGCCTTATCAGCTGTGCTCTGATTTTATGTGTAGGTGGAATGTACATATTCTTTCTTGTACTGTGCTCCTTCCTATCAACAATACAAACAAACAAACCATGCTCAATGCCTTCAGATTGATTCTGACTCCCCACGACCCCATGTGCTAGAAAGTTGAACAGCTCCTGCAGTTTTGCAACTTGGGCCTTGTTAACTTCCTCAAGAATTTTTTTTTTTTTAACTTTCTTTTACGTTGGATAAGTCTGGGATCATAAAAGAGAATAGAGTACAGGAAGACCTTAAGAACTAAAGTTGAGAAGGAATTCAAGGAGTCTTTTTACTTTATTTTACCCAGTGCTTTTTGTTTTTTGAGTTTCAAACAGGAAAGCCTAGCCTGACTCTTAAGATGGCCTGAGGCAGAGAGAAGCTTCTATCAGCCCACGTTCTTGCTGCAGTGAAAAATGCTTCTTAGGGCTCAGCCGAATTCCTCTTGCTGCAGGATAAACATGTTTCCTTGGGTGGGTTTGGGAAGGAGACCAGCTGGGCATCACTCCTTCCATAATTACCCCTCATACATTCAAAGATGACAATTGAGTCATCTCCAGTCTCCCTTTTTTCTTTTTCAGGAAAAAAAAATCCAATCCTTTAGAATTTGCCTTATAGATCTCTTTCCCAACCCTTTAATCATGCTCTATTCTGTGTGTCTGGGCCAAGTTTCTGACTTCTCTTTTCAGCGGTGGCTCTCATAGCTGGACGTCGTCCAGGAAGAAGGACTGGACCATGCTGACAGGAAAAGGAAAGTCCCCTTCTGCTTCCAAACTCACTTGTAAGCCAAGGAAGCAGTTAGCAGTCATCACTGAGTACCTCCCAGGCACTATTCTAGAAAAGTCCACTGTCCAAGGGCCAGGTTGGAGCATAAATGGAATGGGAAAAAATTGTATCCAATGAGAGAAAGCATATAGCCCAGTCAAAGTCAGCCAGAGCGGACTATTGCCAGATCCTCTGATTTTTACCTCCTAGAGATGTTAAAAATATGAATTTAAAAATCGCTGCTTATATATAAGTATATATATACATACATACACATACATATAAAATGTTCCCGACTGCTTTAAAAATAATTATATACTCTGGGCAAGGAAAACTTGTCTAGTGATTGAATTGGGCTTCCTTATAACCTCTGTTCTAAATCATAGAAGCAAAAGACATGGGATGAATAAAGGTCTGAAGATGGGTTAGAGACACAGGGGTGGCAGAGAGTAGCGGTTCTCTACCTTCCTTTATACAGTTCCTGATGCTTTGGTGACTCCCCAACCATAAAATTATTTTCTTTGCTACTTCCTAACTGTAATTTTGCCATTTTGTAATTTTGTTATGAATTGGGTGACTCCTGTGAAAAGGTCGTTCGATCCCAAGGGGGTTGCGACTTACAGGTTGAGAACCACTGGCACAGAGGGACACATGGCTAAAAGAATTTAAAACAAGAAAGAGAAAAAAAGAAGAAAAGTAACAATGACAAACACATGTGCAAACAGAAGGGAAATTCTTAACTAGACACTAAAATAATAACCACTTTAACCCAGGGCCTGGACAAGTAAAATGTCTGCTGAACAAATCCCCTGCTTCTTTAAATTCATTTGGCCTTTTTTCTTTTTTTCTTTTTTTGGTAGCGGGGGGAACACTGCCCTCTGGTGGTCGTAGCAGCTACCCAGCGCTGCTCCTGAGAGCCACTGCTGGATTTGAACCGCCAAACCCATGGGCCACAGTCTTGCACTCAACCACTTACGCCACCAGTGCTCAGCCCTCATTTGGCTTTTTTGCAGAATGTCACAATCCCATTGGCTCCTCAGGATAGCTTCCCGTTCTCGTCACTTGTAGAACCACACAGTTTGAAAAGCAAAATCAGACTTCAGACACTTGTCCTTGATTTTTCCTCTTGGACTTTTTCTTCTCCAAATCTACGGTCCACTATACCAGCAGCATAGATGGAGATCTGTCTATGTGTTGTGACTTGAGAGATCCCCAAGGTACCCCTTCTCCTCACATACAGAAAGAAACAAACTAAAGAAATAGACAGACAGCAACAAGCTAGACCTCACCCTCCACTTCAGCAGCCACTTTATTCTTGTCTCAGAAGGAAACTAATCCACTCACGTAAACTTCTGGATATATGTTGTGTATTTGCACATGTGTATGTATATTCTCCCTATTACCACCTCTTTATTACAAATGATAGTTATAACAGTTAATTTTATGTCAATTTGGCTAAGTTTTTGTACCCAATGAACTTCTTAGACTACTCCAGCTGTGCTGTGAAGATATTTTTTTAGAAATCATTACCATAATTACTTTGGCTCTTGCATTCAAAACTGCAATATTAACTTTGGGGGGGGGGCATCACTGCCCTCTGGTGGTCGTGGGAGCTACCCAGCCTTGCTCCTGGAGAACTGCTGCTGGATTTGAACCACCAAGCTAATGGACTGCAGTCCCGCACTCAACCGCTACGCCACTGGGGCTCAGCCCCTGCAATATCAACTTTTACGCTAGCTACATAATTTCATGTCAACTTGATAAATAGAGTGGAGGGGGGTAGTTTAGCCTATCAATCTGTTCACAGCGTGATGCCTCCTGATAGGCATGGCTTTCTCCTGAGGATTGAGGGAACTTCCTCTCTTTAGACCTGCTTCACTTTCCTGCTGTGGAGCCACAGTTTGGAGAGGCGCTACATGGAGACCCAAGCGGTGCTGAGATGCTTCCATCACCCCTGAATCCACAAGTCTTTCCCCCCCACACCGGCCTGTGATCTTCTTGCATTTGACATTATTGTGAGTGACTACGTAAGTCTGAAGAGGAATTTATGGACTAGTATTGGACGTATGTGCTAAGATTGGACTGATGGACTTGATCTGGACTGGGATGTTTCCTCAATATACAACTGCCCTTTGATGTCAAGCTCTTTCATATATTCTTGGATTTGTTTCTGTAGTCAACCCAGACTAACACAACTTTTATCCGAGTTTCTAGACTGCAGGCCTATCCTGCATCTCGCAGACTTGCCAGCTCCTATAGGCACATAAGCCAATAACAACTACAAAAGTATGTGTGTATGTATGTATACACACATGTATATGCACATGTACAGATAAATGTATACACACCTGCATATCGTGTATGTGTTTATAAAAAGCATACATATATGTATGTATGTGTCATATATACACATACACCAGCACAGTGGTTCTGTTTCGCTAGGTAACCCTGATTGATATAGTAGTCTTCTATGATACTGTTTATTCTTTGCTGCTCTTACTGTATTTTGAATAATTTTCCATGTAGATAAACATGGAGATGCCCCATTCTTTTTAATGACGGTTTAGGTTGCTTTTAAGTTTCTGCATGCTATTAAGGAGCTATGGTGGTGCTATCAGGTACATATTGGGCTGCTAACCCAATGGTATATGGTTCAAACCCACCAATTACTCCAGGGGTGAAAGATAGGGTTTCCTGTGCCCACAGAGATTTATAAGGCTTCAGAAACTCTCAGTGGGTCAATATGGATCGAGATGGACTTGCTGGCAGTGGGTTTATTGTTAATTTTTGTACTATTATACATAATGTTACTGTAAAGATGTAGATCATGAATATTGGAGTAAATCGATAGTGTAATTACCCACACTTGGAATTGCTCCTTCCAAGTGTCAATCTATAAAGCTTGCCAAGTTGCTTTCTGCAAAGTCCAGTGTACAGCTTCACAAATAATGTATCAAACATATTACCCTATTTTTAATCTATTTTTTCTGCTTACTCCTCCAGTTATTGGGTCATCTCTAGACAAGCCAAACTGTTCTACTTCTGAAATCCCAAGCTCAAATATCACACCTCTGTTTATAGCTTCCCTCCAGCCACAGCCATTACCCCCCATCTCCATCCTTACTGACTGTGTTAGCCCAGGTAGAAACTCTTATATGTATAAAAAAGAGGTTTATATACAAGAGCAATAGAACATTGAGGAAACCTGTCAGCCCAGTCCAGTTTAAGGTTATAAGTCCGATATTAGCCCAAATGTCCAATACCAATCTGTAAAGCCCTCTTCAGACTCACGAAGCACATGCAATGACACTAGGACAATCACAGGCTAGTGGGTATGGAGTCTTGTATATCCAGTGGTGGTAAAAGAATCTCAACACTGACAGGGGTCTCTCAATGGCTCCTCCAGTTTTTCAGGGTCTATCAGCTGTATCCAGTGGTGATAGAAGCAGCACAGCACTGGCAGGAGCCTCTCTGTGGCTTCTCAAGCATCTCAGCACTGGCAGGAGTCACTATGTGGCTTTTCCAGCTTCAGAGGCCTGCTTCCATCAGGGTAAGCCCATATGCCTTCTCCTCTGGGATGTCTCAAAGGGAATCAGCCTTGTGTCTTGTCAGTAGGACATCTCCAAGGGACTGAGTAGTGAGTCTCTCACCCCCAAGGAGGAAATATGGCCAGATTTCCCAGAATTCTCAGGAGAAAGCCATGCCCACACAGAAGTCTCATTGGCTTTTTCCAGATTGACAGGCTAGACTCCAGTCCTCAAATTGACACCAGATTATGTGACTGCCACACTCATTCATACCTCCTCAGTCTTCCTTCAATGGCCTTTCTCAGTGGTCTATCACTTCATTGTCTCTTTCATTGCCCAAGCCTGGAAAAATTCCCCAACTGGATGGCAAACCCAACCATCGCCCATCTCTAAGCCAATGTCCTGGCTACTTGAGAGCACTCACTCAAGCTGGTACCTTGTGGACGCCATTGCAAGATGGCGCCGGACCGCACCCCAGCCATACAAATTGAGCTGTAAACAAGCAATACTGCGCATGCGTTAAGCAAGGCCTGTGACGCAAAAAGCCGCTGCACCTATCCCGGAACGCCCCGTCACTAATCAAGGTTTATAAGCCCAGGGCTGTGGGTTTTCAGGGTCTTCCGCAGCTGACCT
>PVJH01042538.1:0-14216 GCA_004026705.1 Nesogale talazaci
CATTGCTGGCATGTAACTTTATATAAACAGTGTTTCTCAAGCCTATCACCTCCACCTCTTTTATTATAAATATATTAAATTTCTATTAGAACCTCTGAAAATATTATTTTAAATTATATAAGTTTTGTACTATTATATGCAAATAAATAAATCTTTTAAAATATCTATGATTAACCTCATTACAATCTAGAGAAGAAATACCATAACACCAAATTTAAAATGAATTAATTTAAATTATGGACTTACTTTTATAATTTAAAATTCTAAATATATATTTTAAGATATAAGTTTAAAACTTAAATTACATTTAAATTTATAACATGCAATATAAATTTACAGCTTACATTTTCAAAACAACTCAGTTCAAAATAAACTCATAAGGAAATAATTATGTGCATGCTCTAGCTTATACTGGCTATGTTTGGAAGTTTCAGCTTGAAGAAAGCAAGAATTTCAACTTCTTGAATGGTTGAGCAGTTTCTGTACGACTGATGCTATACAAACAATCATAAGACTCTGTGAAAAGTATTTTAAAAAAAACACACACTAGAGAGCTCTGAAGAATGACCAAGGCTAGGCAGATTCTCGGAGAGATTTGATATTTGGAATGAGCAAGCAGCACTGGGTAAGTTTCTCACTTTTACCATTTCTGTCCTCAAGACAGGGCCCTGTTTTCATGTTCAACCTCTACTTGGTGGGGAGTCAATTATGACTGATGGCCCCTTGGGTGTCAGAGGAGAACTGTGCTTCATAAATTTCTTGTTTGGGGCGTTTTATGTTTTTGTTTGTTTGTTGGTTTGGGGGCCATCACTGGTGGTGGTGGGAGCTGCTCCTGAGAGCCGCCGCTGGATTTGAACCACCAAGCCCGCGGGCCGCAGTCCCGCACTCAACCACTTATGCCACCAGGGCTCAGACCGCTCCATAAAGTTCGTAATGGCTGGATTTTCAAAAGTAACTGGCTGGGCCTTTCTTCCTGGCATATCCGAGTGAACCCCAACTTCGTACATTTTAGTTGACTGTACTTGCCAACATGTTAGGCAGCAGTTAAATGTGTTAGCAAAATCCCAAACCCATTGCTGATGAGTCAAGTCCCACTCCTAACAATTCTGTGTGACGAGTATGAGTCTAGCATTACAACTCCCTTCCACTAAAGTCCAGGGCTGCTGCCCAATCCTAGTGGCAACAAAAGCCTCAATAAAATTTTAAAAAAGACCTGGAGTATAGCAGTGCCCAGCTAAGTCACAGTAATAACCCAGCATGAAACAGTTATTGATGTTCATCTCACAAGAAAGGAAAACAGTGCTCCTGCAGACCACTCTCTAGCCCCCGGTGATCACTGGGGGGACAATCCCAGCTCCCTCCAGGTACTGAATTAATTCCCAGACAAGTTTGCTTGCTTTCAGGTTCAAAGAGCGATGTCTCCTCCCTACAGTCCTGTTCAGTGCTGACCTACTTGTAACTGGTTCTTGAAACTATTTATCTTGCTCTTGAACATGAATGCTTCTTGGTTTTCTCTTTTTAAATTTAATCTATCATTGTTATGAGTTATGTCTAAGGCTGTACTTAATAGGACATCTTAACTGGATGTCCCCCAAACAAGGAAAACAGACCTGTTTTTATAAATAAATGTCCTGTTTTTATAAATAAAATTGTATTGGAATACAGACACGCATATGTGTCTGCTATTGTCTATGTCTTCCCTTAGCAATTTACAGCCTTGCAAATGCAATACAACAAGTTTGCTATTCCTTAAAATTAATTTGATGACAGTGGGTTTTTTGGATGGTGGATAGCATCCTTAGAGCCCTGATTAAATTCTCAGCTGCTGGCCCAAAGGTTGTCAGTTTGAGCTCCCAGCTCTCTGCAGGAGAAAGATGTGGCAGTCTGCTTCCCTAAAGTTTACAGCCTGAAAACCTCTATAAGGTGACCATCATCAGAATCAACTCAATGACAAAAAAAAATCTGTGTTTTCCAGTTTAGGACATCTTTTGAGCTAGAATGAATGGTATGGTTGCTACAGTGAGACAGTATATGGATTGCAGAGTCTAATGTGTTACATGTACTGCAAGACTCTTCACAGAAAAGTTTGCAGTTCCATCAGCCAAATATTCTTGGTACATCTAATGCTTTTCATTTCTGGATTCTCTCTCTGATTGTTGCCCTTTGCCGACAATCCTACTTTCTTCTCAGGCTTATTGTTCAAATGGGTGCTTAAAGGAAAGGATGCTTAGTTTTTCCATGCTATCCTGTGCTTAAGAAATATTTATCACTTAAATATAAGATTACTTCTACATTTTTACTTAAATTTTATGCAATAACTATGAATAACATTATATACTATGTAAATAGTGGAACGATATTACCATCAAAAGATGGTACCTCTTTGTCCCCACTCCATAATTTATTACCTCATTGAATGCCTTTCTTCCTAGATTCCACTTTTTGTTTTCATGGAACTGTTTAAATTTTATCTTTTAACATTTGCTACTCTAGCTTGCCTCATCCTCATTCCTAGCTTCTCTGTGTAATTCAGTTTGCATGTATTCCACATTAAAAAACACAAAATCAGGTTTCATACCAGTTTACAGCTCTTGCTTACTTCTAGAAATTCTCACAAACTTACTTAAGCCTATTTTTTGTCATTGTTGTTTGGCATGGGAGACTAATCATAGTTTATTACTTCATATTTCCTCTATACAACTTGAAATGATTTATATTTTTCCTGTTTTCTCTATCCTCTAGTACCTAGTATTTTTTTGAAGTTGTCCAAAAGTTTAGTCTAAAATTTTCAACATTATGCACTTTTCCCCAATAATTATTTTTTGTTAGTCAATGTCCTGTGTTGCCAAAATAATAATAATAAGACTCCACCTAGCTGGAGCTGACGATATCCCATTGTGCTTGGGAAGGCGAGGCAGCGGAGTTTAGTGCTGACCAACCCAATGCACCTCACCCAGTTATATCCCCAAAAATGTTGTTCACAAATCCTTTCAACTTAATGATAAAATGATATGCAATTTTTAAATGGGGAAAATTCTGAATAGTCTCCTTTACAAAGAAGAAAACAAATGCCTTTAGGTAAATGAAAAGCTACAGGAATTAGAGAAATGCAAACACAAACACAGCCATTAGCATGCGGAGAATTAAAAACAAAGGGCTGAGCCCTGGTGGTGCAAGTGGTTGAGTGCGGGACTGTGGCCCTCGGGTTTGGTGGTTCAAATCCAGTGGTGGCTCTCAGGAGCAGCGCTGGGTAGCCTCCACAGCCATCAGAGGGCTGTGATGCAAAAAAAAAAAAAAAAAAGATTTAAAAACAAAAACATAACAGCAAGTATTCCCAAGAATGTGGACACTCATACATTATGGGTGGGAATGGAAACCGATGCAGCTGCTTTAGAAAACAGTCGGATAGTTCCTCAAATGAGTAAACATGGGATTACTACATGACCCAGAAGTTCCACTTGTGGCTATACACTCGAGAGAAATGAAAGTGCTATATGCCCACATAAAAACATGTGTACAAATATGTAGAGCAGTATTATTCATAATAGCTAGTGGTAAAAATAATCCAAACACCTATCCATTGATCGACAAACAAAATATTCATACAATGGAATACTCTTCAGCCATAAAAAATAATGAAATACTAATGCATGCTATAATATGAGAAAATGTTGAAAATAATTGTGATAAATGAAAAAACAGTTACAAAAGGCCAATATGTTTCCATTCATATCCTCCCTCTCTCAGTACTCTACCTCTATGATGGATACCAATAATAATCTGTTGTAATGGTTACAAAGGATTTGAAGACAATAGTCACAATTATTGGGGATTACTAGAGAAATTAATAGGTTACCACAAGTCAGGATCATAAAGCATTAAAACTATAGTCGTTGGTCCATGGAAACATGTCTCATTAGCCAGCATCCATGTCTCTCTCTGGTCCTCAGCCTCGTAGTCCTTTGGTCCCTTGGCCTCTGCTTATCAGGGTCAGGAAGCGAGCCCAATGCTCTACCTGACAGTGCCATAATCTCACCACTGCTCCTGCTCTGTGTCTCCTGGTCTCCTTGCCTTGCCCTCTGGCTATGGCATGACATGATGTCTACCACTTCCATCACCACTGGCAGGGATTTCCAATTGCTCCCCTGGTGGCTTCTTCCTTGATGGACTTGGAATTTCTTTCTGTTCCAGCCTCTGAGAAAGTTTTCTTGTAGCCAGGGATATGGTAACTTAATGGACTCACCTCCTCTGTTCGTGTTTTACATACCTTTGCCTCATATACCCAATCTTTGAGAAAGAGTTACAGAGATGTGGATCGAAGACTGTATTTAAAAAATTTCATTTTGGGCTGAGCTCCAGGGGCATAGTGGTTGTGCGCAGGACTGCAGCCCACTGGGATGGAGGTTCAATTCCAGCAGCGGCTCCACAGGAGCAAAGGCTGGGCCTCCTATTCCCACCACCAGAGGGCAGTGATGCCCCCCCAAAATGTTTTCATTTTACTACAAATATGAAAGGCTCAAACAGGAAAATCTATAGAAATAAAAAGTCTCTAATGGTTGCTTAAGACTGTGGGGGTAAAGGTCAGAGCAAGGGGAAGTGTTAGAAAAGAGGCACAAAATTTCTTCTTAAGAATGCAAACAGTGCTCAAACAGACTATGATACTGGTTGGACATACCTGTTTATATACTAAAGATCATGAGCGTGAACACTGTCGATGAGTGAATGGTGTAGTATGTGATTTATACCTCAGTAAAACTGTTAGAAGCTTTTATTCACCAAAAGTTGACCAGAGGCAAACATTCTGAATTTTTCATTGTCAAAAAAAAAATCACTTTAATTTTCCTTTGCTCTTGAATTAAATTTTTGCTAGTCAAAGTTTCTAAAAATCAAAGTGAATAGATATAAATGTAGCATAGCACACAGAGGAAATGAGAAGCGTGAAGAAAAGTTCAGAGGGAAAAGTAGACAATGATCCGAGTTTCTAGTCTCCCTAAGACCAAAAAAAGTTGTTGAAAATACGTGTTCATTCTAGTAACCCATTAACCTTGCCTTGGATTTTGTAGTCACTCTTTCTCCAGCCAAAAATCTCTTTCCCAGGGATCCCAGTGCAAAGCTGGTATCTTCTGAGGCCTTCCTCGTTGCTCTCTTCTTCAGCCTTCTTCATGGCTCTAAGCTGGCTGCAAGGGTTCCACACCCAAACTTACCTACGCCATCATTGAAACCCTTAGACCAGTATTCTTTTTTCTATGATTCTCTGTGACCCAAACTTCTATTATCTAAATCTTCAATCTTGTGAATCCTGGTTATCTGCATCTGCAAAGAACAGTCTCAGGGTGCTCCCTGTGTGGAGAGAGTCTGAAAGCATGGGCAAAAATCAGTCTTTCAACCCACTCCAAATGCCTGTCATGAGGAGGGATGTCATTATCTCCCCCACTGTTCTCTCAGCCTATTTTTCAAGTGAGATGTCCATCTAGAGCACATGATGCATGGACAGGGGTAGGTTAAAGAACAGGGAGAGATAAAGAGTTAAATTCTGGAAACCAAAAGGGATAAAGAGAGCTAGGTGTCCCCAGTTGGAGGAGCACATACTATTTTGGTCAGAAGATTCAGCACTGCTACTTGTCTTTCTTTCTGTTTCTCTTGCACACACAGTCTGTTTTATTTCTATCACAGGGAGCTGTCTCAAGATTTTAAGTCTCTCCTCTCTTAGTTCTTACCTCACTTTGAAGAGAGCAGATGGAGGACATCATCCAGACCAGAGTGAGGGAAACGTTTGAAGAAGAGCATGTGACTTTACTAAAGTCTTACACCACAGTACCTCAGCTAATCTGGAAGTCCCATAGAACGAAAAGGCAGGTTTTTGTGCTATTAATGGTGGACCTTTCACTATTGGCTGGCCTTCTGTACCACAATTCCCTTTTCCAGGTTTATAGAGTCCTGTACCCAAGAGTTCCTGCTCTGTCAATTCAGTCATGTACATATTTATTTGTTAAGTAATAAGGCAGCAGACAGACAATGGGCCTCCACTCAAGTATTCCCTCAACTCAAGAACACTTTGTTTTAAGAGTCCAGCATTCTGTGATGCTCACCTTCCAGACAAGATTGTTGAAGACAAAATGAGTGCATAAGCAAATGTGATGCTAATGGTGCCCAAGCCATCAAAATATATAGCATCTGGGATGTGAAAATCTTGAAGATAAACAAGTGGCCATCTAGCTGAGAAACAACAAAGCCCACGTGGAAGAAGCACATCACTGTGTGATCATAAAATGTTGAAAGAATCATGTTCGGTCATCAAAGACCCAAAACAAAAAAAATCATATCAATGTGAATGAAATGGAGGTGGAATGGAGACCCCAAACCCATCTGTAGAAAGGACACAATAAAAATACGCGGGACTCGGGGGGGTGGGGGATAGCACCGATGAAACATATAACTTTCTTCTAGCTCTTTAATGCTCCTTCCCGCCATCTTACAAATTCAGCTAGAGCAGGGCATGTACAGTGGTACACACAAGAGCTCACCACACAGGAAATCCAGGAGAGATGAACTCCTCAGCACCAATAATGAGAGTAGCAATACCATGAGGGGAAGGTGCGGGGAGGAACGGGGAACTGATCACAAAGAGCTACATCCAAGGGGGATGGACAACAGAAAAGTGGGTGAAGGGAGATATCGATCAGGGTAAGACTTGAAAAAAGAGTAACAATTTATAAATGATTGAGGGTTCCTGAGGGATGGGGGTGGGGGTGGGAATGAGGCGCTGATACCAAGGAGTCAAGTAGAAAGAAAATGCTTTTAAAATGATGATGGTGAGCTTCCCTAGAACCCATGTGTTGATTTGTATTTCTAAACTGTTGTTTATTTCTTTACCCCCCAAAAAAAAACTAGCTAGCATAGATATTTTGCATAATTGACCAATTCCATACACCGAGTTGATGGCAGTGCATAAACAAGAATATGTAGACCAAAATGATGAATATGGAGAATAAAACTGCTTTTATTCTGGGTTTTAGCTTGTACTTTAAAATATTGAACCCTTTAAAATATGACCTCAGGCAGGGGTGATCAATAGGTTGATTGCGAGCTACTAGTCAATCGAAAATGTAGTGTGGGTAGATCACATGGCATTTAAAAAATAGATGTAAACCTGTCACCAATCCCGTCATCTAATTGACATATAGTGCAGCCATTCAGATGCAATCTTAGGTATCAAATGCATGCAAACAACTGCACTAAGTGCAGCCAAACTGACAAGATACATTGTCACCAATTTTTAGACCTTAGTTTTTTGCCGTAAACTCAAGAAAGAGTATTAAAATGAGTGGGGGATCTGGACCAAGTAAGAAGACAAAAACATATCACTTTCATATAAAATGGGAGATTTTGACAATACAAGCTGACATTCAGCTGAAATCCAGAGTGCGTGAACAATTCTGGAACTTACTCACAGAGGGAAAGTACCCCAAAATAAGAAAACGTGCCACCTCCCTCACTGAATTTTTCGACTCTACTTATTGATGTGAGTCAGCCTTTGCCTCCATAAATATCATTAAGTCCAAGCACGGTTCCACCATGACTGATGATCATTTGGAAGTGCACTTGAGGCTGGCCATCAGCACCTATTGCCCTCCTGACTCATTCCATTCAGTGCAAGTCATCAGAGTCAACTCAGGTAATGACAAAAAATGTACATAGTTCATTGTGTTGTGTTGTGCAATATGGACTCATGTGGTTATGCAAGGTATATAAACATACATTGTACAGCTAAAGAATTCTCAATGCTTTTATGAATAAGTGCAATAAATAAATAAAATAAGTATATGTCTTGCATCTTGTAGTTGGCAACCATTTTGAGTTGGTCATGTTTTAAGTAGCTCACAGGCTGAACAAGTGTGAGCGCCCCTGTTGTAAGGCCCCACGCACTGCTCCCGGCAAAATCTCAAGCATCAGCTAGCACAGCTGGGTTAGTCTCTTCAAATGTGGGTTTACTGAATGCACATTAATCTTCTCATGAGGGGTGGAGCTAATGATGGGGGTGACTCAAGGAAATCTAGGATTTCTATATTCTTTTGTGCCCTCATTCCATGTTTCTGGGTTCCATTTCTTCGGAATGAATGTCCTTTTTTAAACAACAGGCAGTGTTCTAGGCTTTGATTTCAGTTGTCACTGTAATTCAGCTACTTATATAAGCCTCTGGATTTGGTTTCCAATAATATCAGCTCTGTTACTATGGAGAGAGGGCTTTCGTTGGTGGCATTAGCTGAAGCGTTTAGGTCTTTTATGTGCTGTTTACCACATGCTTCCAAAGTTCCGATTTCATTTCTTTCTTTCATCACATTTTCTACTGTAAGGAGTACAAACAACCAATTATGCTACACTCCTTATTCTTGCAAAATTGCTGAAAAAATATGTAACACAAGCTCCCCCAGAGGCTTGCCTCTTGCCAACGCTTCATTTATTGGTAATTATATTTCAGATATTAACTTTGTCACCTCATGCCATGGATTAAAAAGCATCTTCCTTACTAATAGTCGCAGACTTCGCACGACTAGCAGAGGCCGCCTTTCAGTACCTTTTGGATTGATCAGGCTTGAGAACCATGCTAGGAAATTCATATCTATGAACTTGTTTATCTGTGGTATCCACTGCATTCAACTGGGTTCTCCAGAGATACAAAGCCAGAACACTTATAAATGCATCTAAGTAGAGAAAATTATAGCAAGAAAGGAACTTAGAACAGGAAAGAGCCCACAGAGTTCAAAGAGAGGAAGAGAGAGCCTAGCACAGCTGACGGGTGCTCCAATGATGTGCTTTCTTTCCAACTCATGTGGCATTGGGCCCAAGGGACAAAAGCCACATGTAGAAGCACACGGAGAATAGGATCTGGCAGCATGTGGGGAAATGAAGTTATTGGATCAGGCGATGCCCTGGGTTGGGCAAAAAGAGAAGAACAAAAGGAACACTCAGGCTCCCCTAAAGCTGTCTTACATCTGGACCACAGCGCCGAGAAGCACATCCCCAAGCGCCCATCCCCCCCCCACCCCGATTGATAGGCTAGATTCCACCCTTGTCTTCTTACGAGTGTCACAGTAGCACACACACACACACACAAACCTTACCTGTCCCGGCCAAACTGGGGGTTAACTTGTTTTCCCTCAAACCCTACCCCCAAAACTTTTTACAGAATAATACAGGACACATAGAATCCAGGACAGATAACCCCGTCAGGAACAGAAATGGGAGTAGCAATACCAAGAGGGTAGAGGGAAGGTGGGTAGAGGAGAGGGGAAGAAACCAGGTGTCAAGGGGTCACGAGGATGGGAGGGGAGGGGGAATCTAAAAAGAGGAGCTGATGGCAAGAATGTCAAAATTTAGAAAATAATGATGGCAACATATGTACAAGTATGCTTGATACAGTTGGTGAATGGATTGCTATAAGAGCCATAAGAACCCCCAATAAAATGATCTAAAAACAAAAACAAATTTAAAAACCTAACCATCACAATCCGCTAACCACTAACTAGTTGCCACAGAGTTGATGATGGCTCATGGAAGTCTCATGTGTGTCAAAGTAGAGCTGTGTTCCATAGGATTTTTAATGGCTGATTTTTTTAAATTAAAAATCATCTTATTAGGGGCTCATTCATCATTTTTCCAATACATAAATAAACATGCTGTGACAAGAACCCTCGCACGTCCGCTGCCTTCATGATTATCCAAACATCCGCCCTAACCCCCAGCCCCTGGTGTCGGTTTCTCCAATCCCTCCCCTGTTCCCCTGCTCTCCCTTCCCCATCAACCCTCAATACTTTATAAATTATTATTATTCTGTAATATGTTACCCTGCCCAACACCTCCTCAGCCTACTCCCCTATGCCCATCCTCCAAATAGGTCACATGTAGATCCTTGCAGCTGGTTCTCTCTCTGTCCCATCTTCTCTCCACCCATCCAATAGTTCCATTCTAACCACCGGCCTGAAGGGGCTCATCCATCCTGATTCCCCATATCCCCAGCCCCCTCTCCACTAGTGTACCTTCTCCAGTCCATCCAGATGTGCAAGGTAGAGTTGGGATCATGATGGTTGGGGGGTAGGGAGACCTCAGGAACTAGAGGAAACTTGTATGCATCATCACTGCCTGGCTGCACTCTGACTAGTCTGTCTCCTTTCCATGGCTCCCCTGTAAAGCGGTGGCCAGTTACCCACCAGTGGGCCTTAGGTCCCCACACTTCCCCTCCCCTAGTGGCTGATTTTTTAAGAAAGTAGATATATACCAGATCTTTCTCTTGTAGTGCTTCTAAATAGACTCAACCTTTGAAACATCCAATCAGGAATCAAGCAGAGTAACCATTTGCACCTTTTCCATTCGGAGCCTCCAGCATACAGAACTGATTCCATGTTATCCAAAGAAAGCATGGGTAAAGAATGAAGGATGGTATCCCCCAACGAATGTTCCCAACCATCACGCTCAGTTTGTTCTCCCAAGCCACTTATGTTTCATCATAGGAGAGATGTGGTCTCTCAAGACTCAAACAAAAGCAAAATGAGGCATCGGTATTTTTAAAATTCTTCCTCCCCTCACCAGAGTATACAGCTGCCGAATATGTGGCAGCATTCTCAACTCCAAAGATAAAATGACAGCCAAGAATTTTGTGTCTGCTATTTCAAAGTTTCAAATGCCTGGAAGATTCCCTTTGCCAGTGAGGGGGGAGGCATTCCTGAGATAGCTACTAATCTGGAGGCAGAAAGAAATCCTGATATAGAGTGATCTTGGGATTTGTGGGGTCAATAGGTTTTCCATACATAAGATGCCTTAGCGCCAAACTCAGCTAAAGTCTGCCCAGAGTTAGAGAACTTTAGCATTGTCTTGCCCCTCTTTCAGTCCTGTAGAATCTCCCATCCTCACACAGTAACAAAAAAATCTTTCTGCACTGAGTTGGCTTCTTTAGTCTTCTCAATTTGTCTGGCCTCCTTTACACTTCCAATGAATGAGATTGGGAGTTGGGGGGGGGGGCGGTGCTTAGAGTTTTGGAAAGCTAGAAATAAAGCATGTAGAAACTGGAGTGAATGGTGAAGAGAATTTGAACTTCACCTCTCACTATTGAAATTTTCCATAGCAGCTATCAATTGACCGACTGATGGCTGCCCCATACACAATAAAATGGAAGGCTGCTGGTCCATTAATGTTCACATGATCAGCTGCAAATCAGATTACTGTGATCCAGAGGTTCTTGGGTTTTCAGAAGTAGATCACCTGGCCTGCTTTCCTAGTCTTAGTTTGGAAGCTCTGATGAACCAGCTCTGTTTCACAGCAACATAGCAGCCTCCACTTAATCACCAGTGTCCCCATCTCTTCCTACTTAAGAATATATTTAGGGTTCCTCCCCCCCCATTGTTAACTGAATCACACTGTTATCATTATTTGTATAATACCTGTTCCTGTGATTTTATAGGAAATTAAAATGGATGGAAAGTGAATTGGGGAGGATCTTTTAAAAATGTTTTCTTTAAAAATGCGTAAGTTACTGAGCCCCAGTGGCACAGTAGTTGTGTGCGGGACTGCAGCCCACAGGATTGGGGGTTCAAATCCAGGAGCAGCTCCCCAGGAGCAAGGCTGGGCTTCCTACTCCCACCAGGGCAATGATGCGAGGAAAAAAAGTGAGTAAGCTAATAAAATATATATGCTGCTTCTTTCCAGGCAGAGATGTGATTGCTATTGAACATTTTGGTACTATAACCTATAAAATGAGGTGCATCTATGGTACATATTTAAGGCAAGAGTCTTCTTCGACTTTCCTGGTCTTCCATCCACTTTTCATTCTGACTTTCCTCTCCCAGGGTCTGCTTTCGAAAACAGATATTTCTTCCAGCTGGTAGTCTCCTGACCTTCCTCCACAGGGGCGAGCTCTAAGGCATCTGAACAAGGCCTCTCTCTCTTGGCCTTGACCACATCCAGGATTGAGACATGACTTAATGATGCTCCACAGCTGTTAATGACTGCCTGAAATGTCCCCACTCAGGAGTCATATTTCATTTCTGTGGTTGTGGAAAACAGGTGGTCTGCGAGACTTTTCTGGAATGGCAGCTGGGAAACTATTTTCAAGTGCCTATGAGTCCTAATGTCTTAAACTATCTAACTCTAATGACATGAACTAACGAGCATTCCAAGTGACAGGAGTGAGCGTGCACTTCATCTCCAGGATTCATATGGTCATATAGGCTAGATTATAACTTTCCCTGCAGCATTCCTATAGCCACTGGTGAGATCCAGCTGCAGGCTTTGGGGTTAGAAGCCATTTGCTTTAACTACGGTGTCACCACACAGCTTTCTCTCAGTCAAAAGAGACTCAACAACAGTGGGTTCTGTTTCTTCTGTCTCATTCCCAGGATAATACACGACCAAAATTGTTCAGTTGGGGCAAAGCTGACCATAACAGGATGGTAGAATTTCAAATGCTGTGTTGGATTTCATGAACCCTGAGTCCTCTGCCTTGTCATATGGCTTGACTAACTTTTGTGGTGAAGCTCTGGATGTTTTGGCTTTTTATCATTTAAAGCTAGCCTTACTTTTTAAATAAATATTTTGTTTTATTCTAAAATATATAACACAAAATTCTATTTTAATTTTTACATTCCCCAGAATGTAGTTCCCAGAAACAAAGTCACAGGGGAGACAAGCTGATTTCTCTTGGTCCTTACACACACTTTTTCCTGTTACTATTTCAGGGAACAGATCATTTTTTGCTATGTTTTATTTGTTACCTTCTATCTGAAATTCATTTCATACATTCTCTCTGAAATTTCTTTGAAAATGAGGGAAAAATAATGAGGCCATCTGACATATTATCTAGAAGCAAAGGAATGCTTGGGTCCACCAACAAGAAGGAATTACCCTTAGAGCTGACACTCTTATTTGGACTTTTAGCTTCTAAAACTGTGAGGAAATAAACTTATATCCTTTAAAGATACCAGTTTATACTATTTTTGTAATAAGAGCACTAGGTAAATAAGATAAAAATTATTCTTGAAAGTGAAGTGCTGTTGGAACAAATAATTTTTTTTAATGTGAAAGGGATTTTTGGAATTGAGTGTGTATGTGGGAAGGATACGGATTGGGGAAACAAAAGTGGCTAATTATTAATTGGAATGTGTCTTATCCCAAATTATATTGAAGTTCTACTCTTTGTACCTATAAATATGCACCCATCTGAAAATAAATGTTCTCGTTTGTTTTATTAAGGTGGTCATCCCAAAGCAGAGCAAATTTTAAATCAAATACTTTCTAGTGATATATTGTAGAAATAATTTTCTTTTAATTTTAAACAGAAGAGACACATGAAGGAAAGCACCCTGGTGACAAACCATCTATCTACAAGCCAAGGAACCCCATGGAACTCTTAGGGTGGCTGCCAACGAGGAGGAATGCGCCTCCCTAGAACCCATGCATTGATGGTGTCTTTCTAAACTGTGCTCTATTTCTTTACCCCCCAAAAGGAACAACTAGCTAGCATAGATAGTTTTCCATCGATATTTTGGCCAATTCCATGCACTGTGTTGATGGCAGCGTATAAACAAGAATATCTAAATCAAAATCACAAATATGTAGAATAAAAGCTGTTTACATGCTGGTTTTTAGCTTGTACTTTGAAAGATTGGGCCCTTTCAAATATGACCTCAGGCGGGGCTGCGTCCCGGTGACGTAGTGGTTGAGTGCGGGATTGCGACCTATTGGCTTGGTGGTTAAAATCCAGCAGCACCTCTCTGGGAGCAAGCCTGGACCTCCCATTCCAACCAGAGAGCAATAACGCCCCCCAAAACAACAAAAATATGACCTCAGGCAGGGGTGAGCAATACGTTGATTGCGATCTACTAAGTCAATCAAAAATGTAATGTGGGCAGATCGCGTGGCATTAAAAAAATAGACATAAGTAAGCCTGTCATAATCCCATCACTTAATTGACATACAGCGCAGCCAATCAGATGCAATCTTAGGTATCAAATGCATGCAAACAACTGCTCAAAGTGCAACAAAATTGACAAGATAATAAGTACTGCATGAGCCCCCTGAGGTAAGTAGAAACAGAATGGGGAGTATAAAAGAGAAGACTTCTATACCATAACAGTTGGTCCAAGATGTAGGGTAAGGGGAGGAGGGAGGACCAAACCCAGGGAGGTACACGCTGGGTGCAACTAGTAATGAGAGAAGAGTGAGGG
>PVJH01042539.1:0-14237 GCA_004026705.1 Nesogale talazaci
CCCCCTTGGAGGGTGGTCTGCTTCCTCACTGTGCCATTTGCCCTCCGTTTATCTTCTGTATTTCTTTTCTTTGTATTAGTCATTTTATTGGGGAGGGAAAGCTCTTACGAATCTTATAATAATCCATCATTTAATTGTATTCAGCATGCTTGTACATATGTTGCCATCAACATTTCCAAAACACGTTCTTTCTACTTGATTCCTTGGTATCAGCGCCTCTTTATTCCCCTCCCTCCCTCACCTTCCCACCCCTGTGAATCCTTGATCAATCATATGTTATTGTTGCTATTTCGTGTCTTAGACTGCCTGTTGTCTCCCTTCACCCACATTTCTGTTATTCATCCCTCTGAGGGGTGGGCTTTATATCCCATCTTGTGAATGGTTTCTCCTTTCTCCCCCACCCCACCTCTATACCCCCAACCCCTACCCTCATGTTATTGCTACTCCCACTACTGTCCCTGAGGATTTTATTATCTGAATTCCAGGTGTTATGAGATCTTATCTGTACCAAAGTGTATACTCCAGTCTAGCCAGATTTGTAAGGTAGAATTGGGTCATTGTAGTGGGGCGAGGAATCATTCCGGAACTAGAGGAATGATGTGTATTTTGTTGTTGCTATATTGTACGCTTGTTTGTAACCTTTCTGTGGGGGCATGTCCAGTTTTCTACAGATGAGCTTTGAGTCTCTACTCCAACCCTCCTCTTTCACATTGATAAAATTGTTTGTTTTGGATTTCTTGATAACTGATACCTGATCCTGATACCTAATCCTGATCATTACTACCTAATGATCACACAGGTTCCTGTGCTTCTTCCAAGTGAGCCTTTTTTCTTCTTAGCTAGATGGCCACTTGTGTAATGTCAAGCCTTTAAGACCCCAGGTGCTCTGGCCTTCGATAGCTGAGCAGCATCCCCCTTTTTCACCTCATTTGTTTATGCCTTCAGTGA
This sequence comes from Nesogale talazaci, assembly GCA_004026705.1. Taxonomy (NCBI): domain Eukaryota; kingdom Metazoa; phylum Chordata; class Mammalia; order Afrosoricida; family Tenrecidae; genus Nesogale; species Nesogale talazaci. The sequence goes on from PVJH01042539.1 coordinate 949, forward strand.
TCATTCCTGTATTCCTTATAACCTGAAAGTAAGAGCTAATTTTTCATATATGTTCAACCCCTTGTTGCTGAGATGATTGTAGCTCATAGCAATTCTAAAGGAGCAGGTAAAATGGCCTCTACAGGGTTTCAAGGGCTGTATCCAATGACCACATCTTTTTTCCTGCCCGATGGCTGTGGGGATCAAGTCACTCATCTTTGAGTTAGCAGGTAAGTGTTGAATCACACAATCTGAGTTCCTATCACATTATAATGGAATATTACTCCATGCTACAGAATAACAATGAAACTGCGAACTACCCCTTAACACGAATAAACATAGTTGACATCGTGCTGAGTGAAATTAGTCAATTACAAAAGGAAAAATATCTGCTAAGACCACTACTATAAAAAGTCAAGAAAAAGTTTTTGCACTAAAAGGAACATTCTCATAGATGGGAAGGCAAGGAGGCAAATTACTGGCTAGAGTATAGTAGACACTCATTAACTTGGTCAAGGGGAAGGCAATATTCAGTAAGAGGGAGATCTGTACAAAATGAGAGAGACAGGGGAAAGCATGTAAGGATTGCAAGAGCTAACTGCCAAAGAAGCAATTATATGTACAATTTTACCTTAACAGTTTCAATGTTATGTATAAGGTTTTCAGCAATTTCTTCCTCTGAAGTGGAATGTTAAGCCCTTCTTGGTTGTCTGTTCTTATCTGGAAGCTCCACTGAAGTCTGATCACCTTGGGTGACCCTGCTGACACCTGAAATATCAGTGACAGACCTTCCATCATCACAGCCTCCACAACATGACAAACCACCAGACAAGCTGAAGGTCAGAGGAACTAAAAGGAAGACCCTCTGTGAAGGGCATTGACTCGGTGTCTTCAACAATGGGCCTAAGCAAAGGAACCCTTGTGAGGATGGAGTAGGAGTGTTTCCTTCAGTGGTGCACAGGGTTACTGTGGGTTGCAACCAGCTGAATGGCAGCACTATTACAGTGTTCTAGGAGTAGATGAATAGGTAGGCACACTGGATGCACAACTGTGGGGGAAAAGAATGAGATCATAGCCACGAATACATGTAGGTTTAACAAAGGGCCCGTGTATTTACCTTTAGGGCAATATAACCATGAATATGGTAGAGCATACAGGCGATGGAGTTACGAAAACTTCTAAAACATAACCAAGCACCTTGAGCGAATGAGTCACTGAGGCTGGAACCTCAAGGCCATGACAAAGGGAACACCAAGGTCCGTTGGCATAATATAGTCCACAAAGATAAAGTTCTCCCATCTAAGTACTAACCAGGCCCGACCCTGCTTAGCTTCTGAGATCAGACGAGATCGGGCGTGTTCAGGGTGGTATGGCTGTCGTAGACAAAGATAAAGTTCTACATTAAAGTTTAGTGAGTCTTAACAGATCATAAGTGAGTGGTCATCTAAGGTGCATCTATTAATCTTTCCAAGTCCTGAGCAGTGTGAAGAAAATCTAGGACACATGGAAATAATTTGCCCAGTAAACTAACAGATCCTGTGAACATCAGTTTCCATGACCCCAAGACTAGCCTGCTGCTCAGAAAAAAAAAATCACATTAGAAGGTTCCAGAGACAGAGGGAGAAAAATTTGGAACAAAGCTCTCAATAATTTTTAAAGGGCCAGGATTACTGTCATTCTAGAGACAGAGATTGGTGGAATCCTCAAGATTATGACTTGTAATCACTGCTGAGGTCTGGAAATGAACTTAGTCTCCATGCATAACTTTCAGCCAAACAATGTCAATATCAGTCGAACAAGAACACTAGTGGGTTATATATCCCTTAGAATAATCATTCATTGAAGATCAAAAGAGAAGGATTCAAAAAAAAAAAAAAAAAAAAGGAAGGATTCACTCAGGGGTAAAGCTGAGAAGGGTGAGAGATGGAATATCCAAACAGGACACACAGGGAAGAAGTATGATAGATGATGTTGCATGCACTGTGCAATAATAGGAAACAAAATATATGTAAATTGTAAAATGGAAGATTGATCTGCTTTGTAAATCTTTACTCAGTTCATCATCAAACAAAAGGAAGAAAAGTTAAGCTAGACATGATATATGTAAATCGGAATGGGTCAGTCTGAAGGTACCCTCTGAATCACATATTTAACCACTAACATGACTCTATGACTGGAAATTGCCCAAAGATCTTGGTATGGAAATATTGAAGGCCAGAATTAGATCTGAAAACTCAAACTGTATAAAACAAAAAACAGTAGTACAAATCCTGGGAAGTTCTCAAGACACATGCAAAGGGAATAAACAAGTAAACAACAATAACACAAAAACTGCATTTATGAGAAATAGGCTGTATCGAACAAGTAGTACGGTTACCAAAAAAATAAATGAATACATGTAATAGTCAAAAACTTGCTACAGTTTGTTATTTCCCACAAAAATTATTCTCTGCAAAGAGTTTATTTTGTGTATGTGCTTGCATACATGTGTGTGTGTTTATTTTAGAGATTTGGAAATTTAAGATCAGATATATACAGATAGTTGTTTAACTTTAGCAAAATATTATTTCCTGAGTGTACATTTTTGTAAATGCCAAACCCTATTAGCCTGAAGGAACTGCAAACTCCTGTATTTCCCTGCGATGGTTTGTGTCCTTCTCTTTGGGAAGCACTTAATGAGCCATGCGCTCTCCGAACTGAAAACAGAAAACAAAAGGGCCCTGGGTCTTGCTGACAGAGTAGTTTCCATTGCTTCTTTTTGTTGTTGTTTTTCACATATGAACCAATGGCATCTTTAATTAAAGAAAGCAAGATCAACTGGGTTCATTTTTATTTAGATTATCTACCTCAAATAAATATAAGGCTCTGCCACTCAAGTTTCAGAGTCCCTGCTGATAGCCACTTTGATCTTTTCTTTCTTTCTTGTATTCCTAATGACCTTTTGCTTTTGTCATGGATGATGTCCTTGCTGTCATCCCACAATTCACCTGACTTTCTTTCATTAGTGTTTAAAGTGTGAAATCGATTCTCGAGATGGTTTCTAAATCCAGGTGGACTAAACTCACAGCTGTGTTTCAGCTCTTATAGACTTTTCTCTCCCCACCCCCCAATTTGAACATGAACTTGTATATCAGCACTTGATGGTCTGTTCTCCATTGGACAGAAAGAAAAGACCACGGTGACTCTGAAACATGCTTTTGAACATGAAGTAGCTAAGTTGAATAGGAGAAATGATGAGGGAAAAGATTCAAACAGAATATTTTAAAGGATGGCTGTGGAAAACACAGTAAAGTATTTTAATGAAACTTACAACAACCTGGAGGTAGAGAAGTAAAAGAGACGAGCATGCATGGGGTTTCTCAAGATGAAAATACTAAAGACAACATGCAAGCTTTGATTTGCAATATGAAAGGATTCTATATTCACAATATCAAATGACACAGGAATCAGCAAATGAGGATGAAAAGAACATGCTGCGTCATCTTACCATAAAGGAATTGGTCGGTGCTCAACCACTTCACAAGGTCATATATGATCAAAAACCAATTGTCTTGAAGAAAGAAGTCCAAAAAGCACTCGTGAAAAAACGAGGCTTGACAGAGCATCAGTGGAAATGCTTCAAAAAGTGGGTGCCATGATGGAAGCTCAGAAATATCCATGCTGATTAATTTGGAAAATAAGTATGTGGGCAAATGATTAAAAGACACACATATTTAAGCACATTCCAAAGATATGTGACCAAACAGGATGTGAAAACTATAAAAAATATTAACATCACACACATGTAAATATTGCTTAAGATAATTCAGACAGTTAAGAAGACTTGAAACACTTTCTGGTGAAGAAAAAGACCTATTCTTCATTATGCATTACACCTCAGCATAAGAAAGACCCCCACAATTTAACCATCATGAAAAGCAGAGAAAAGATTGAAGAATTTCATTCTACTTGGATCAACCTCAATAGAAGCAAAGAATATTTTGCATCTGCCAAATCTGCTATAAAAGAAGTCTTGAAAGTGTTAGAAGCAAAGATGGTACCTAGAGGATGATGGTGAGTCAGAGTCAAGGCATAGAATTTTCAAGCTCCTTAAATGTATGTAAAAAATTCACCTATTTTTCTTTATCATGATATCTGTTTGTTGTTGTTGCTGCTAGGTATTGTCAGTTACCGTCTACTCTTAGCGATCCTGTGTGCAGCAGCATAAAACATTGCCTAGTCTTGAAACAGCTTCAGCCTTGTTCTTACGTTATGCTCTTATGATTGCAGGCGCTGTGTCATTCTCAGGAGCCCTGGTGGTGTAGTGGTTATGTGCTGGGCTGCTAGCCGGCACTTTGCACTCCTGTGAAGAGTTACAGTCTCAGGAATGCAAACGGGCACTTTCACTCTCTCTCTAGGGTCTCTATGGGTTGGCACCGACTCGCCTTTTCTGACCACATGCCCGAAGCATATGAGGTGCTTACCTCTAAGGAGCATTTGGACCAACCTTGCCTCTAAGGAACATTCTCATTGTACTTCTTCCAAGACAGATTGGTTTGTTCTTTTGGCAGTCCATGGTAAATTCCAATCTTCTTCTCCAACACTGTAGTTCAAAGGCACAGATTTTTTAAAATTAGATCTTCTTATGAAACTCAAGGCTTGAGTCTTTTGAGCGTGTTCATTGCACATTTCATTATAATACTTTACTCTTTCACCGAGCTGCCTCTTGAAGTTTGTGCTAAGCTCTTTGCTCCATTTCTTCCATGTGCCTTAACTACTCTATGATTAAGAGCAAGTGTTAGAATGTCTTCTGGCATCCACGCTCTTCTGTTCTTTCTTTCCCCTTTTAGATGACCTTTTGCTCTCTTCGTGTGTGACGATCTTGATGGCATCACACAGCTCATCAGGCTTTTTGCCATTAGTGTTCTATACATTAAATTTTTTCTTGATGTGTTCTCAGAATTTTGGATGGAATATGTTTTAGCTTGTATTTTGGTTCTCGTGGATTTGTTTTTATATTCTTCAACATCATCCTGAACTTATATAAGAGCAATTGTTGGACTGTTTCAGAGTCAGTCCTTGACCCAATTTTAGTTGCTGAAATTGAGCTGCTCCTTGGTCTTTACCTAAAGATATAGTCCATTTGATTTCTATGTATCATGTTATCAAGAGGAACCGGTTACTGGAAAAGAACATAATGTTTGTTAAATTAAAGGAGCTCTAAAAAGAGAAAGACCCTCTATGAGATGGAATGATACAATGGCTGCAAGAATTCTGACATAGAACTAGCATCCAGGATGATGGCGGACTGGGCAGTGTGTTATGTAGTTTGGGCTGTTCCGAGTCAGAACCTACGAGGATACCTAATAACGACTCTCTCAAACAAGTGCAACACTCACTTAGAGCAAAGGAAAGGGAATATGCCATTGTTCTCTTCACAGATACTCAGCAAAACCGCCATGCACATTCACGGGTCAGTTTGATTGGATAGTTTAAACTACCTGAAAATGAGATCATCTCTCATCATCTTCAGAGACATCTACAATAGCCACCTTCCTTATTCTTAAATATAAATCAGGGGCTGAGCCCCGGTGGCATAGTGGTTGTGCGCGGGACTGCGGCCCACTGGGACGGAGGTTCAATTCCAGCAGTGGGGCTGGGCCTCCTACTCCCACCGCCGGAGAGCAGTGATGCCTATATATAAATATCAGGCTGGGGACTGCGGCCCGCGGGTTTGGCGGTTCAGATCTAGCGGTGGCTCTCAGGCCCAGGGCTGGGTAGCGCTCACGACCACCAGAGGGCATTGATGCCCCAAAACAAACAAATAAATCAGGCTGAGCCCCGGTGGTGTAGTGGTTGTGCGCGGGACTGCGGCCCACTGGGATGGAGGTTCGATTCCAGCTCCACGGAGCAAAGGCTGGGCCTCCTACTCCCACCACCAGAGGGCAGTGATGCCCCCCCCAAAAAATATAATATATATATATCAGAGTTGGCAACAGATAAAAACACACCCTTCTTCTAAGTTATATTCGCACAATTACATAGGCACCTATTTTCTAAAAACAGTCTAACAACTGCGTGCCCGTGTGTCCAATTCAAGAACCCTCATGGCACTCCCTTTTATCTTTTCCAGTCAGATGCCAGTGGCGATTGATAAGTCACCTAACAGGCACTCCATTCTTAAATATTTGTGACAATATTCTCTGGTTTAATTTGATAAATTTTACCCTCTGTCTAATCCAGTTTTAATACAGAAACAAACTGCTTCTTAAAACAGGACAATGAAAATATGCATTTGCTTTGTTTACCTCTGTGGAGTATTTCGTTGTACACTATCTTAAGGAACTAGTCTTTTGCGGGATACATAGAAATGATAATGGAGTAATTAGATAACTCAATAAAAGACATAGGAATTCAATTCAATCAATTGAATGAGGTAGCAAATTGCCTTAAATATAATAGTGGTATGCAGTGTGTAGGGAACTTTGTTTCACCACCTGCAGGTCTCCAGAGACTTCACAAAGCACATTCCTGTTATTTTCGATGGCAAGAAATGTGTATAACAAATACACCTAGGTTTTTCCTCTTTTGATTTCATAATAAGCCCTGTTTTTATATTACTTATGTGCTTCTTCCCTTTACTATCTAACTCCAACAAAATGTGCTCCCGTCTCAGTATACTTCCAGAAATCTCCTCTTGAATGCAAATGTTTCAGTTGTCACAATCCATACTCAACTTTCCTGCTACGGATCCTTTCTGCATCCTGCACATTTTGACCCTATTAGCTACACCCTTCTTCTTTTAAAAATCATTTTATTGATGGCTTGTATAACTTAGCACAATCCATACATGCATTTTTTTGTGTCAAACTTTTTATATTTGTTGCCATCATCATTCTCAAAATATTTTCTTTCTACTTGAGTGCTTGATATCAGCTCCTCATTTTCCCCCTCCCTTCCCCAACATCCATCCCTCACAAAACCTTGATAATTTATAAATTATTTTTTTTTTCATATATCACACAGTTGGATGCCTTCACCCACTTTTCTATACCCCAGCTTATTGTAATCAGTTTCTCCCTTTTTTCCCCACCTTCCCCTTGCCCTCCTGGTATGGCTACTCATTATTGGTCCTGAGGGGTTTATCGGTCCTGGATTCCCTGTATTTCCAGTTCTTGTCTGTACCAGTGTACATGCTCTGGTCTAGCCAGATTTGTAAAGTAGAATTGGGGTCATGATAGTGGGGGGTGAGGTGGGCGTGGGAAGAAAGCATTAAAGAACTAGTTATTTGTTTCATTGGCTGGCTGTCTCCACCCCACAACCCTTCTGTATGGGGATGTCCAGTTGACTACAAATGGACTTTGTGTCTCCACTCTATACTTCCCCTGATTCACAACAATAGAACTTTTTGTTCTTTGATGCCTGATACCTGATCCTATTGACATCTTGTGATCACACAGGCTGGCATACTTCTTCCATTGTGGGCTTTTTTGCTTCTCAATTAGATGGCCACTTGTTTATTTTCAAGTCTTTAAGGTCCCAGACACTGTGTCTTTTGAAAGCAGGGCACCATCAACTTTCTTTACTATATGTGCCTATGCACCCGCTTTATCTTCAGGGGCTGTCGGGAAGGTGGGATGCCAAGTTAATAGAAAAAAGTGTTTTTGAGGGAGTACTTGAGTAGAGGTCCAGTGTTCACCTGCTACCTTGATACTAACCCTATAAATATATGTGTATAGATTTATATTCCCATCATCATATAAAATATTTACTTATGTACTTCCCTGAACTTAGACCTCTATAAATGTTCTTTGCCTCCTAGTTCTTTCCTCTATTTCCTTTTACTTTCCTATTGTCCCACTATCATGCTAAACCTTCCTTTGGGTTTCAGTAATTCCTCTCAGTTACGTTGCCCTTGATCAAGCCCTACCAGGTCTCCTACACCTTCCTTGCCATCGATTTTGGATCACTTGTTCCCTTGTCTCCCTGGGTTTGTTAACACTCACTTCTTTTCCACCACCACTCTCTCGCCTATGCTCCTCGGAACCGTAGGTTCTGTTGTTTTCTCTCCCAGACTGTTCATCTCACCTATCTTATATAGATAGACCGGCAGAAATAATAAGCACAAAAAACAAGACAGAACAAAACAAAGCAGCAAAAGACCAGCAACATTAAAAAAAGAAAGATAGGAAGGAAGGAAGGAAGAAAAGAAAAGCTTGCAAATAGTTCAAGGTCTGTTTATTGACCTTGAGGAGTGTTTTCTGGCTGAGTCTGATGGGGTGAAACACTCTGATTTTAAAGTCTCTTTTTGGTATTTCCTGTGGACTTCCTTGCTCTGTTCCCCTTGCTGATAGGTCGCGCACCCTTAGTGTTTCTCCTCAGTGGGCCACAGTCTTCTTTCATGAAACTCGTCTGCTTGGCATTTCTTTCTCTCAGCTTGTGATTTTCTCATTAATCTATTGATTGCCTTTTCTCCCTTCATAGCCCTTCTTTCAAAGGGTACAACTTTCTGCAGCTCTAACAGTGAGTGCATAGTTACCTTATATGCAAATAATTTTTAAAAGTTAGATAATCTAGATGAAATGAGCAAATTTCAAGAAACAAGCAAAAATGGCAGGTCAGGCCATGCCTGACTTCCTCTGCCTTCCCTGTTGCCATGGCACAGATGTCAGACAGGTCTCCCTCTTCATTGTTCTCTCCCTGTTCTGCCCCTACACCTACCTCCTCCAGCACTCAGCTTCCATGCTGGTTTCCATTATTCATTGCAGTGGCCACACAGAATACTCAGACAATTCTCATAATCAAGGGGTACTGGTAGGGAGGTTTACAGGTTGTGGTGTGGAAGGATCTGTAAACAGTAAGGGTACAGTTATTTGTCTGCATCAGCAACTCTTCTCAGCCAGCAGCCACATTGCGCTCTGGTTGTCGAACTCTCAGCCATGGGGTCCCTTGACTTCTGCCTGCACGGCCTAGGAAGCCCATCTGCTACACTGCTTTGCCGTGCCGTACTCTCTCTGCTCTGTCTCCTGGTCTCCTGGTCTTGGCCCCTGGCACGTCACACAAAGATCTCAAATGGGCTCCATTTCTGATGGCCCTGGGATTGCTCTCAGTGATGATTTTGATGAAGGTGTGGTTTATGTCTTTCAAGGAAGTTAAGGGTGTGACTTGGTTTACATCCTCTACCAAGACCCAGATATGATCCCACCTTAATCCTATCCATTAGCACAGTAGAGAATACATCACACAAGGAGTTATAGTTAGAAGGATCATATCAATTGACTACATCTCATACATAAATTACCTAACCTGGCTCAAGAAGAAATAGAAAATCTTAATATACTTGCAAAGTATGGAGATAAAATTGGTAATTAAAAAATATCCCAAACAAGAAAAGTACTGGACCAATTGACTTTATTAATGGATTCTACCATATATTTTTTAAAGTACCAATTGCTTTTCCACTCTTCCAAATACTAGATCAGGGAACATTATTGAACTCCTTGAATTATGTCTAAGATAGATAAAGATATGACAGGAAAAGGAAATTACAGACCAATGTCCTTATGAGTAAAAACTCCAAATTTCTTAGCAAAATACTAGGCCAAGACACAAAGATCATGAGACACAGTGTGGGTACTCACTAAATACAGATGACTGAATGTACATTTGTAAGCATAATAGAGAATAATATTCTGGAAGTGGAATTGCTGGGTGACAGCATTAGTATATTTAAAATTTTAATTATGTTGGAAATTTTTCTTTCATAGACATCACGTCAATTTATGTTTCTATTAATAAATTATGAGTACATCATATTTGTTCACACTAGTCAACAAACTGTTACCAAATTTGGAGATCATTACATCCTGTGGTTGAAAAATAATATTGCATCATAACTATAATGTTAATGTTTCTTTAACTATAGGCGAAGCAAATGTAATTCTTAATCACATTTACTACTTTGTATTATATTAATTACATTAATAATATTCCCCTTCTGAGCGTTATCAGGAACACTACATTGCTAACTTATTTTTCCTGTTTATTTATTTATTTACTTATTTTTTGGAGGGGGCATCACTGCCCTCAGGTGGTGGGAGTAGGAGGCTCAGCCTTTGCTCCATCCCAGTGGGCCGCAGTCCCGCGCACAACCACTATGCCTCCGGGGCTCAGCCCCCTGTTTATTTTTATATTGCTAACTTATCTCTTTTTTTTTTTTGTGGACCTACCTCACTGCCCTCTGGTGGTTGTGGGAACCACCCAGTGCTGTTCCTGAGAGCCACCGCTGGATTTGAACCGACAAGCGCACAGGCCACAGTCCCGCACTCAACCACTTACACCACCGGGGCTCAGTCCGCTGATTTATCTTTTAACCTACAATAAGTTCACATTTCTCGATTTTCCTATATCACTGGTTTTATATTTTACATCTATTTTTAAAATGTATTTTCCTTTTATCTGCTTAAATTGAGTATTATATCCATCTGTGTACAATCAGGGGGCTTGTTTTTATTAGATATGATAGATTGAATTCGGGCTCCAGAAACTATGTGAAACAGAATGAAACACTGTTCTGTCTTTGTCATCCTCACGATCATAAGATTTTCAACGCATACTTTTTCAGAGGTCTTTTCCCTTTCCTTAGTCTATAAACTCCACTGACACCTGCCCACCATGGATGACCTTGCTGGTATGGTAGCACGACTTTCAGCTTCACTGCAACACGCTCGCCTCCTTAGTATAACCAACTGACAAATGAGGTGTGACTGTGGAAGATCAGCGATACAGATTGTTTCTGGATAGAGGCATTGGGTGAATTGAAGCAGATTTGGAAGATTCTTACTTTACATTGTAACACCTTTTGCACGTTCGAGTTTGAAGCAAGTTTATATATAAGCTGTACATGCAAACAGACACCCTAACGAATCATGCCACTAACTTCCAAAGTAGAGCTTGCATTTCATTTATCTAGATGTTATTTATCTTTAGCATTATTCAAACTCATGGAAATTAAATACATATGCACTTATGATATTTTTACTGTAGCTTGCTATCTTCTTGATTTGGGACTTGTGTCTCATTACACCTTGAGTTCTGCCTTCTAGCATAATCCTTAATCAGTATAGGTACTCAGAAATTGTTAAATTCATTTAGAAAACATTTTTAAAGCTGTTGTTTTGGCAAAGTATCTTGGTAATCACAGGCAATAGCACTTCCAGTCACGATCTTTGCCTTTAGAGTTCTCAGTTAATGATGAAGTTAAACAGAGAGATAAATAACTTTAATAGTCGCAATTGAGAGACATGCATAGAATGGAAGTGATAAACACCAAGTTATTATCTGTCTGAACATTACCCAAGAATTGAGCGTAGTACCTCCTTGAGAAAATTTTAAGTAATTACTCAAAGCATTTTAATTAGATAATGATTTATTGCATAAAATATACTACAAAAGACCAAGTGGCTTGTGCTTATTAATTTAAGATGAGGCTAAAATAGGTTTTTAATTTGAAGAAGTGGGTCATTTTAAGTAAAAATACTAAATAATACTTTAGAAAGAAGATAGTTATTGGCCCAGTCGTGATGCTGTTGTCAGTGAAGAATGACTGAAATTTGGCAAATATTCTAGCACATAGCATCTCAGGTACATGTCGCAGTGGTGAGGGTAATTAGAATTAAATACCGAATTAGTGACCATTTTTTGAGGCGTATTTCTGTTGCAAGCATTATGTTCTGCAATTTATGAATCTCATAGGGTAGATCAAATGATCCCAAAATTTTCTTAAGAAAATAAGCTTGAACAAAGTTGATTATAACTACATATAAGTACATATAACTGGAAAGCAGGGCTTTGAGCAAGCTGGAGCTAGTTCATTCATGACCTAGAAAGCAAAGCCAAAAGACCTTCAAAATTTGAATCATAGCCAGAAGAGGGTGAAATGTGTTGAAGTGGAATGGGAAACTTGGAACAGGCATACTGAACCCTTTTAAAAGGTGGATGGAGATTTGATTCTGGTGAACTTTTAAAGAGCAGCATACATTCAAAAGGCTTGGTTGGCCATCATCTTGCACTGATAGCCACTGGTGAGAGCCATGATGGCTATGTCAAGTAAGTGTTGAACTGCTAACCACAAGGTCAACAGTTCAACCCCACTGGCCACTCTGCAAAAGAAAGATGAGGCTTAAACCTATATTTTCAGTCCTGGACATTCTGTATTATTAGTTGTTATGGGTTAGAATCAACTCAAGTGAGATGTCATTGTCTTATGAGGGAAATTAAGGTTTGAATAGGGTCAGGATACATAATTTTTCCTGTTCTGGTTTTCTCTCTAATTCATCTAAATTTTAAAAATCCATATATGTCCTAGTGTTGCTTCCTTAGGCATGACTGAACCAGGGTAAACCTGTTTGTTGTTCAGAAATCTATTCTTTTCTTTTTTGGCATCATTGCCATCTGGTGGGAGTGGGAGGCCCAGCCTTGCTCCTGGAGAGCTGTTGCTGGATTTGAACCGCCAAGCAAGTGGGCCACAGTCCTGCACTCAACGACTATGCCACCGGGGCTCAGCCCTGAGAAATCTATTCTTAATTGTACTCTGTTGTTACGGGTTGCTATGTATTAGAATTGACTTGACAACAATGGGTTTGGGTTTTGTTCCAGGGTGTGAGCAGTGCTATCAAGCTGTAAGGAACATTTATGATGATAACCATCCTGAGAAAGGATATAAAAGAAGGTGAGTGTGGTTGGGAATAGATCACACTATTGTCTGGCAACTGATAGGGAAATGTCTGTGTTCCTGCAGCCCTGCCAAGTGTGAGTTGTCAAAATGTTGTAATTTTGCTAAACATATGGACTAGAGATGATGTTTTAAGGTAGATTGAATTTGTATTCCTGATTATAAAAATGTTTCCATAAGCCTAAGTACTGTTTGAGAAGTGGTATTGAAATTTTTTCTACTTTGAGCCATGAATCATCTAGCATCAGCAATGTTGTTACTTTTTCTACTTCCTTTTGATATATTTGAAAAAAATTGTGTATATATATACACACACACACACACACACACACACACACACACACATACAAGCTCACTGCTGTTGAATTGATTCGGATGCTCATCAACCCTAGAATTGCTCCGTGGGGTTCCTGAGACTAAGTCTTTTTGGAGGCAGACTTGCTTCATCTTTGCTCCACCAGATAGCGCATGAATTCTTCTGCTGACCTTTTAGTTAGTAGCCCCGTGCTCAAGTCATTGCACCACCAGGAGATAGATATACACGGCATGTTAGCATATACATACTAATAATATGCAATTGTGGCACACATATAATATA
>PVJH01042540.1:0-14241 GCA_004026705.1 Nesogale talazaci
GGTGAAAGAGGGGAACTGTGAAATGGGGGGGGGGGGGGCGGGCCCTCACCAGAGGGATGGACACGGAGGATGCAACAAGGGACTGACGTTTGGGACCCCTGGTGAGGAAAGGGCAGGCCGGGCAGGTGCTTTGTCCCGTTGGGCCGCATGGGGGTTGCTGTGGGTCGGAACCAACAAGATGCTGAGAGGACTCACTCCCCGGAGACGGATATTTCAGGATTCCTTTAGGTTCCTTCATACTCAAGGAAACAGGCTTTGGGGTTACCAGGGCTGGGAGGGGCTGGAAGGAGGGAGAGGAAGCAGTAGACTGGGGGGCAGACAGGTTTTGAGGCGGGGAGAAAGGGAAGGGAATATCCCACAGAGGGAGGTGGGCAAGGAACAGGACTCAGGCTGTCGAGCCACGGGGAGGTTTGAGAAGTTGTTGAAATGAGGATCTCATCTCATGAGATGAGAACAGGTTTTAATAAGTCATTCGGAGGAGGAGGTTGGCCACAAATTTTAAATGCATACTGCATAATTAAAATCGTGATTAACAGGTGGTCAAACGCTCTCTCTCCCCCGCCTCTCTCTTCTCTCTCTGTGTCTTTTAGATCGATAGAAACCCCAAATCATGGCATTTTAGAACCCTAGGAATTAGCCCTTTGGTAAGGGATCCTGCTGTTTCAGGGGAGCCCCAGTGTACCAGGCTCTGCTGACACCCCGCTTTCCTGCCCCCACCCCTTCCCACTCGACAAGTTCAGCCTGTGGATTCCAACAGCTCTGGCCTGGAATCCCCGCCCTGTATTTTGTAGGCTTTGTGACCTCTGGGGAGTTACTCTGGCTCTCTGAATGCCGCTGTGTCCTCACTTGTCCAGTGAAGTCTCGCAGGAAGCCTCTGGGGTGGGAGGAAAGCAACACTAACAAAGTCATTGCCATCAGTTGGATCCCAAACTGTGACGACTTTAGAGAAGGTTTTCAAGACTGTGCATCTTTTCTGGGAAGAGGAACATTCCTCTTTCTCCCAAAGAGTGTCTAAAGGCAGGTGTGCTTCATGGAGCTGACCAGGGCCCAGGGGGTTCCCATGGTCAAGCCCTCTGCCCCCCATCTCGGACCCACTTCCCCGCAGAGTCCGAGTTGGAGGAAGTGTCAGGTTGCTGGGTTAGGACATCTCCTGTCCTTTCCCTCTTCTCTGGCCTCCTCCTTCCGGGGATGTTTCCCCCAAGCGCTGTCATCATCCTTGTTACTGACTGCCCTTGTGGGCCAAGCTACAGCAGCTGGTTTCTTGGAAATCACAGCCACTCAGAGAAGGACTCTGGGCTGCCCCAGAGCCAGGAGTTGAACTTGTTCATCTTACATCACCACCAGCTTGGGGGGGGGGCGGGTCTGCGGGTGTGCACAGGGACTGTCTGGGAAAAGCCCTTTAGGGCAGAGAGCTGAGATGGGGAGGAGGCAGACCCCTCTTCCCTGTTTAACACAGAAGTCTTCCTACAATTAGTCTGGTGAGGGTGGGGGGAGGCTGCTGGCAGAGGCTTCCATTTCCCGGCCTGCCAGCCCCATGGAGGTGCCCTTTCAGGGAAGGGAGGGGCGGCTCATAAACAAACAGCCTGGGGGAACTTAGGGTGGTAGCTGTCCTGGTCCTCTCATGATCCCCCGGAAGGTCAAGTCCACCTGAGTCCCCAGGCAGGTCACGTCCCCTCTGGGGATGAAATGCCTCTGCGCAGGGCAGGGAGTATGGAGACCTCCAGCCAGGGCGGCTGCAGGTGACAGGGAGAAGTGACAGGGAGAAGCAGGGTCAGTGTCCAGAGCCTGGGTCAGGCCACTGGGAAATGCAAGTCATGGTCCAGGGGGAAGTGGTCATCAGGTGATGGGGGAAGAGTTGGGGGGAACAGGCTTCCTCTCCTGGAGAGTCCACCAAAGGTCAGCTCCATCCTTGTGACCATGGTCAAGGCAAGAGCCCCTCCTCACTGGTGGTCTCCCCGCCCAGCCTTTGCCCCTGCTGGCCCCTGATCCAGGGTGTTCTCCTCCATCTAGCCTCTTAAAGGACAATCGTGAGAGTGGCTGGAGGGGCACCATTCCACCACACGCCCTGCCTTGGGCGTGTCCTGTCTCCTGGCAGAGAAAGCCCTCCTGTCATTCCACCGGCTGGGTGTGAGGGTTTCAAGGACTTGCTTGAACAAGGTACTGAAAGGATTGGGAGAGCGTTTTTTTTGTTTTTTTTTTTTACCTCAAAGATGAAAATTGAGTAGAGGATCATTTCATTCTCCCATTTCTGCACCTAATCTACTTGTCTGGGAAGTTCTTCCTGGTGTCTGACTTAAATATTTCAAGCTGCCTGGGGAAGCAGTGTAGCCCAGGGCTTCGTGAAGGAGCTCTCAGTTCCACCACAGAGTGGGTCTGTCTGTCTGTCTGTGCTTCAGTGACCTCATCTGTGAAAAGAACAAAACAAAACCAAGCTTATGATCGTCAGAGTTCATTCTGACTCGACCCTAGAGGACAGAGAACTGTCCCAATGGATTTCCCAGACTATAGATTTTTTTTCTTTTTTCTTCTTCACATCACTGCCCTGGTGGGAGTAGGGAGCCCAGTCTTGCTCCTAGAGAGCTGCTGTTGGATTTGAACTGCCAACCCTGTGGGCCGCAATCCCGCACACAACCACTGCGCCACCGGCACTCAGCTAGACTATAGATCTTTTTTTTTGGGGGGGGGCATCACTGCCCTCTGGTGGGAGTGGGAGGCCCAGCCTTGCTCCTGGAGAGCTGCTGCTGGATTTGAACCACTAGGCCAGTGGGCTGCAGTCCCGCATTCAACCACTACACCACCGGGGCTCAGTCCTAGACAATAGATCTTAAAGGGCATAGAAGGCCTGGTCTTTGTCCCTCAGAGCTACTGATGGTTTTGAACTGCCAACCCTGGGGTTAGCAGCCCAACTCGGAACCCACTGGGTCCCCAGGCCTCCATGAAGAAGGGATGAGGACACAGTAGCCACAAAACGAGATGGGTGACTGCAAGCCAACGACAGCCTGTGGTCACCCTGCCTGATGTGTCTTCAGTCGGGTGAGAAGCTGAGCTGGAGGGGTGGGGGTGGAGGGTTGATCCTCCCTGTTCCCTCCTAGGCAGGTGAAGCTGCCAGGCAGGGAGGGCGGGCAGGCTGTGGCTGGGACACCGTGGTTGTGCATCTGATATTCATTTCTTGCTGGTCTAGATTTCCCGGCTGGCTTTTGTTGTTAGGTGAGGGCCTTCCGACTCCCAGGGCCCAGATGTCCAACAACAGACTGCCTGGGCCTGAGCCACTCTCTCAATTGTTATGCTTGAGCTGCTGGTTGTGGCCGCTGTGCCCATGCATCGCATTAAGGCGCTCGCTCTGTGTCACTGTGTTACTAAGCAGGATGCCCTTTTCCAGAGACTGGTCTCTCCTGGCAACGGCCAAGCTATAAGGAATGACATCTCACTAGCTTTCTTCTAAGGAGCATTCTGACTGTATTTCTTCTGAAGCAGATCTCTGTTCTTTTGGCAGTCCATGGTTCTCTTTCTTTTTCTTTCTTTCGGCATCACTGCTCTGTGGGAGTAGGAAGCCCAGCCTTGCTCCTGGAGAGCTGCTGCTGGATTTGAACCGCCAACCCTGTGGGCTGCAGTCCTGCACACAACCACTGCGCCACCAGGGCTCAGCCCTCATGGTACTCTCATGATTCTTCTCCAATGCCAAAATTGACTGGCCTTTGCTTCTCCTACATGGCTCCGGTATCTGGAGATTGTGGATGACAAAGGCCTGACTGACCCCACTGGTTCTGCAGAGGATGCAGATGAAATGTCCTCTTGTTGACTGGCTCTTTGTGCCACTCCTGGGTTGGGGACTTCCATGTCCCGTGCCGAGAGGGGAAGTGACTGGTGCAGCCACACCAGGGATGGAAACATCTGCTTTTTCCAGCCTCTGTCCTCCTAGTCCCAGCTTCTGGTCTCAGCACATCAGCCCATACCATCTCCCTTCAGCGGGGGCAGGCTGGTGACCCAGTGCCTCTCCTGAGAAGCCTCCCAAATGCCTCAGCCGGACAGGAGTGATGGTCCGCAGACCTCTCCCTTTTCCCCAGGCCTGGCAAGCTAGGGTTTCACTGCAATTTCCCAATTCAGGCTGGGCGTGGAGCTGGAGCTGCTGGCCGGGTGCCAAGCGGGGATTGTGCAATGCAATTACCCGCAGCAGAGACCACAGAGGCAGCCAGGCCCCAGTGTCTGCACGGTAGGCTGGGTGAACTGAGGTCTGGCCTCCCCCTCTCCATCTGTGTTTGGGAGTTGGCAGGCTGGCCTTCCTGGTGGGCTGGGTCTCTGTTGGGTCACCGAAAACTTGAGTCTGGTTGTCTCCCCAGAGGGAGGTCTTGGGAGGAATGGTAGGGTCTGTCTTAATGCCTCCTCAGGCTCAAGCCCCCAGGGATGGCATGGAAGCGCCCTCCTCCCTGCAGACTCAATTTTGGCACTGGGCCACCCCTTTCTAGGAGGAAACTCTTAGTCCCCCAAATTCCCCTGTCTCCCACCCTCTCAGCCCTACCTCATTGAGTGCCCAGGATGATGGGGGTGTGGTGGGATGTGAGAGGGAAAGAGGGGGTGGGGGGGTGAGGAGGGCAGAGGTGGCTGGAATGAATGAGAAAGCAGCTGGTGGTGTCATCAAGGAAATTCCTGGATGGATGCTCCCTGATTGTGCCCCTCCCTGGGCAGAAATCTCTGGGCAGGGGACCAGGGAAGGGGGTGTTGTCAGTGGTCAGGGGAAGGGGGCTGAGGTGGGAAACTGATGTCCAGAAAAGGAAGTGGCCTGCTCAAGGGCAGCAGAGTGGACACACACAGCTGGCTAAGCTAGAACCCTTTGGGGTCTGCCACCCCAGGAGTCTGCCCTGGTCCAGGGTGCCTCCCCGGAAATGGGCCGGGCTCAGTGGGCCTCTTGTAGGCCCGGAGGTAAAGTTCCAGTGGCCACCTCTGGGGTCACTTCCACTCCCTGAGTCTCAGTTATGTCTCTTGTATAAAATGGCAGCAGGGCTTGGTCTAGACCCTAAGGGGGCTCTTTCCCTGGGCATCTCTTTAAGGAAGTCCACCTTCATGCTTCACATCTCTTTAAGGAAGTCCACCTTCATGCTTCACACCCCCACCGAGATGCCGTGGCTCTTCGAGGAGGAGGAGGAGGAGGAGGAGGAGGAGGAGGAGGAAGAAGGGGAGAAGAGGAGGAGAAGGCATCCCAACCCTGCTGCCCCCTCCCCCCAATGCTGGAATGGGCATGCAGCCTGTGACGAGGCAGAGTCCTGGGGGTCGTGGGGGTTCCTCCTGAGCGGCCAATCAGATTTGCCGCGGGACAATGGCCCTGGGCGGGCCAATCCCGGGGTGACTTTGCTCTCGGGGTGCCGCCTCCACCCCACCCCGCTCCACTTCCCCATGCGGCGCTTGTCCCATACGCTCTGCCCCTCGCCCCGCCCGTGCTGGGGAGGTAGTGACCCCGTGGCCCCTCTCCCTTTGGACTCCCGCGCGGTGACTGGCTTGGCCGCTGCCCGCGGGTTTTCCGCGGTGGCTGCGGGCGGGCCGGCGGGCGGGGCCTGGGACTATTTCAGGCCGCGCCCGGCTGCCCGGGCCAGCAGTGCCCGCGCTGTCCAGTCAGTCCGTGCCTCTGGCGGCAGCGCGTCCGACCCGGGCCGTCGACCCCGCTTCTCCAGCCGTGCCCGGGGAGGAAGCGCTCGCGGCTGCGGTAACCAGGTAGCGGTCCCGGGGAAACGGAGGCATCTCCAGCAGGGCTTTGTCCGGCGAAAGGCCAGAGGAGGGGCATTGGGGACCTGCGGCTGGGGGTCTCCCTTCCATTGGACAGTCGTGGGAAGGCGGGGCGGCGGGAGCCCGGGGCGTGCCTTCTCCGCCCCTCCTCCTGTGCCGGGTTGTGTGGCCTAGGGCGTCACTTCCCGGCTCTGCCCCTGGGGGGTCGTGATCTGGGAGGTGATGCGCCCCCTTATCCCGGAGGGCCGGGGCACTCTCCGGAGCATGGACTTCAGTCTGACCCAGGAGGGTTGAGGGTGTTTGAGTCAGATGTCAAAGCGGGCAGAGGGAGGGTTCTTGCCCGTCGGACGCCAACTCTGAGTGGCCTCTTCCTGCCAGCCTCCCGTCCCCACAGATACACTAAAGACCGACACTGGACTGGGGGGTGTCGCCACATGCTCCCAGGCCCCACCCTGCTGCCCCAGGTGCAGCCATGGGAGCCGGGGAAGAAAGTGGTGTGCTTGATGCCCGCTGGAAGAGGTGCAGTCCAGCCCTCCCCAGTTGCCCAGTGAGGAGGCAGGGAGGCAGTGCCAGGGCCAAGCAGGAGGTTGCTCTGTGGGGGAGGGGAGGAGCTGCATCCTGGGAGGTAGGGGAGAGTGGGCCAGGTAAGGCAGAGAGGTGGGAAGAAGGCAGAGGTGAGGCCTGGGTGCCCAGGGTGGAGTTGAGCCCTTCTGTAGGCTTGGCCTGAGAGAAGTGGGCCGGGAGCCGAAGCTGGCTGGGCAAGGGGAGGGCAGGGCGCAGGTTTCAGGTGGCTGGCTGCCCCTGGGGCTTGGGGCTCCCCAGAACACTTCCTGGTACATCCTGTGGGACTCTGGTCTAGAAGGGGGAGGGGAGAGAGCTGAGGTCCAGGGATCTAACCAGACCACCTGGCAAGGCTGATGGGTGGGGTGAGGAACCGGGGTCCATGTGGCACTGACCTCAACAGAGTGACCTGGCTAGTGGAGAAGGTCGGAGCTGTGTGCCTGAAGCAAACTGGTCCCCCCCTGCCTGTTTCCGCCACTAAATGATGGCTCATGTCAACTGCTTCACAGGACAGTGGCTAAGCAACTGTCACGGCTGGGCAAGAGGCATGGCTTGCTGTGTGCGTTTCCAGGGAGATGGGGCAGGAGGGTACCATGGCCGACCAACGAGGTCCTGCCTCTCTGGCCATAAGCCTGAGCTGGCCTCTGGAGGGGGGTGACTTGGATTCCAAGTCCAAGCCGTTAACTTTGGGGATGTTTTAAGCCTCTGGACACTTAAGTGGAGGAAAATAACAGCCCACCCATTGAGAGTGAGGATGGGGTGAGGCGGGCACCCTGGAAGTTCCCTCAAGGTTGGAGCAGACAGGGTGGGGTCCTGGGGAGGCGGGCTTTCTGCTTCCAGCTGCTGTTGAGTTGCCCTGGGCCTTACCAAGCCCCTTGTCACATTGTTCCATGAAAGGGTACCCTGTCATGGACCAGGCCTCACTGGGCAGGATCAGGTGGGATCCAGCAGCCTGCATCCCCCTTCACCGTGCCCAGAGGATCGGCTGCCAAGGAAGGATTTGCCAAGGTGAAGTGACCAGGCTCGCCTTAGAGCAGTGGTTCTCAACCTTCCTTCCTCATGTCGCCACCCTTTAATACAGTTCACGTGGTGACTCCCGCCAACCATGCAATTATTTTATTATTTTCGTTGCTGTTTTATCACTGTCATTTTGCTGCTGTTATGAATTGGGCAACCTCTGTGAAAGGGTTCATTCAATCCCCTAAGGGGACACAACCCACAGGTTGAGAACTGCTGCCTTACAGGACAGGGGGATTGAGTCAGTGATACTGGTGGCCTGGAAGGGACCTGGGTTGCTAGGGTCCACCTGGGCCCTGGTGGGTGTCTGGATTGGTCTTGCCACGTGGTATGCGCTGAAGCCTGTCTACTGCGGCTGCTGACCCTCCCCACTGTCCTCTACTCTCTGCAGGCCGGAGCCAGTGAGATGCTGAAGATGATAACCTTCTTCCAGGGACTGCCAGGCGAGCGGGCTGTGCCAGAGGTGCCCCACTTTCTCAGAAGCCCCCAGAAGCCGCCCTCCACGTCGGAGGCGGAGTCTGAGGCCTCCATGTCCGAGGCTTCCTCAGAGGACCTGGCCCTGTCCCTGGAGCCAGCGGCAGCCAGGAGCCGGGATGAGGAGACTTCGAAGGAGAAAAAGAAATCCAAAGGGCTGAGCAATATGTTCCGTGTCCTCAAGGGGAAGAAGACCAAGGGCCACCCCAAGGCCGTAGAGCCCCCAGGCCAGGCCCAGACCAGCCCTGAGCCAGTCGGCCCACTGCCCACAGGTGGGTTGGGGCCCGGGTGGGGTGGGGGCTGGTCAGAGTGGGCAGGTCACTTCTCGGTCCCCAGCAGACAAGACAGGAAGTCACCTTTCATCTGTCCGCACCCCCAACAGATAGAGGGGTGAGGTGGGGGGGGGATACCGGGCGTGTGGGTATCTCAGTCCTCTGGGTGGTACCCTCGAGGGGGTGGGCGGCCCCCTCGCTAACCCGCTGCTCTGGCCGCAGTGGAGGAGCTGAAGGCGGACCTGGAGGCCGGACGGCTGGAGGCGGCGGGCCCGTTGCTGGCGCTGGAGCGCGAGCTGCAAGCGGTGGCGGCGTCGGGGGGCCCCAGCGAGGAGGAGCTGGTGCGGCAGCAGAGCAAGGTGGAGGCGCTCTACGTGCTGCTGCGCGACCAGGTGCTGGCCGTGCTGCGGCGGCCCCTGGAGGCGGCGCCCGAGCGGCTGCGCCAGGCGCTGGCCGTCGTGGCCGAGCAGGAGCGCGAGGACCGCGCGGCGGCGGCGGCGGCGGCGGCGGCGGCGGCGGCGGCGGCGGAGGGTCCCGGCCCCTCGGCGCTGGTGGCCACCCGCCCGCGGCGCTGGCTGCAGCTGTGGCGGCGTGGCGTGGCCCAGGAGGCCGAGGAGCGGCTGGGCGCGCGGGCGGCGGCGGCGGCGGCGGGCGCCGAGGGCCCCTCGGAAGCGGAGAACGCCTTCCTGCACCTGGGCCGCACCATGAAGGAGGACCTGGAGGTGGTGGTGGAGCGGCTCAAGCCGCTCTTCCCCGCCGAGTTCCACGTGGTGGCCGCCTACGCCGAGAGCTACCACGAGTACTTCGCCGCCCACCTGGCCGCCATGGCGCAGTTCGAGCTGTGCGAGCGGGACATTTACATGCTGCTCTTCTGGGTGCAGAACCTCTACCCCAAGTGAGAGCCGGCGTGAGGCGGGGCCTAGGCGCACGGGGCGGGGCCTAGGCGCACGGGGGCGGGGCCTAGGCGCACGGGGCGGGGCCTAGGCGCACGGGGCGGGGCCTGAGCCTGCGGGCAGCGCCCTCCACTCACCACCATGGAGTTGATTAAACTCATAGCGTCCCTATAGAATCGGGTAGAACTGCCGCTGTGAGTAAGCCTCGTCTTCCTCCTGCAGGATGGCGGGTGGCTGCAAACTGTTGACTTTGTAATGTGTAACCATTAGTCTGTCCTGGGCAGGGAGCCTCTGAAAGGGTCTGCGTGCAGGGACAGGGACTAGGCTCACGAGGTGGGGTCTGAAACCAAAGCGGGTCTGCGCATTCCCAGAGCAGGCCCTGAACTGTCGATCAGGCTTGGGATGTGCCTTTTCCGCTCGTGGGGTTCTTGGTTATTTCGTTTTCGAGAGGGGCTGAGTCAGACTCAGCTCTGGCGGAGACTGAAGCACCGAGGATGGCAGGGACCCCATCATTTATTCATGTAATTAGTACTTCTTGAACCCCCAGTTTGGAGAAGAGGAAGAGAAACAGGAAGGCAAGAGCTGCTGGAGCCCAGAGCAGGGGCCCTGACACAGCCCGGGAAGCCCTGGAAACCAGTGGAAAAGGAGGGGGTGGGGAGAGGAGGAAGTGGAGGAGGAGCATAGGTGGCCCAGCTGCCGCTGAGAGGGGCAGGCTCACAGTCTCATGGTCCTAAAGACAGTTTTCTCTGAGGAGGAATTACGGGAGCTGTGCTTGGATTTTTCCAGGACAAGGCCACGTGGGTTCGTAGAAAGCTCCCTGCTGCACAGGGCTGTCCAGGGATCCTCGCAGACTTGAACTCTCCAGGCAGAGATGGTGGGGCCTGTGGAGGCACTGGGGTCCCCAGCAGGGTCCTCCCTGACCCCTGGACCCAGTCACCTGGGCTTTGGTACTTGCCAGTGCATTCTCACCGCCCATTGGTGGAAGGCGGGGACTTGAACTCCTGGGAAAAGCCCAGGCCCAGGAGCAAGTCTGGACAAAGAAGGCTCTGGCATGACTGGGTCAGCAGGGTCTAAGCGGAGTGGCCTGGACAGGCTATGGGCACAATGAGTGCTGATGGTCAGTTGGTGGGGTTGATCCCCTGGAGAGACGCCAGGAGCACTGAGAGCAGAACTGTGCCCCCCCCCCCCACCTCTTATTAAATACTCTTATTGGGGGCTCTTACGTCTCATCACAATCCATGCATTCATCCATTGTGTCAAGCACATTTGTACATGTGTTGCCATCATCATTCTCAAGACCTGCCTTTGCAAAGTGGCCCTGACTGCCAGGTGGAGGGGGCTTGGCTGAGTGTCGGGCCGAGGCAGGGAGGTCAGCCAGGAGACCTGGGGGAGGGGGATGTGGGTGGTGGAGGATGGTGGCAGGGTGAGGGTTCAGTAGGGTACAGGGAACTTCACCAAGGCCAGGCAGGGACTATGGGACATGGCCCAGCCCCAGACAAGTTCCTTCTTGTTTCCCCTGACTCACCAGGGAGTGCAGGATACCTGACTTCCTGTCCCCATTAACCCTGAGATCAGAGTGGGGTGAGCAGAGCAGAGATGAGGTCAAACTGAGCCTGGGACCTCAGAAGGGCAGTTTCTGGGGAGGGGCTGTCAGTACCAGCCTAACGGAAAGCATGGGCCACAAAGGGACACCCAGCAGCCAGGGGCACAGCGAGGGCCATCTTTAAGTGTCCAGGCAGACGGAGTCCTTAGGAAATGCCAGAACTGGGCCACCCTCCATCCCCAAGCTTGGGATCATGCAGAGGTGCCCCCAGAGTGAGTGGAGACACCCCAGCTTAGAGGCTGCCCTTCCTGTCAGACTGGCTGCTTTCTGGGCTGGCAGGATGCTGGGCCAGTGGGGCAGAGTGCTGTGCTGAGGCCAAGTGGACAAGAGGTGGGTTTGATCCCCTGGAGAGATGCCAGGAGCACTGAGAGCAGAACTGCGCCCCCCACCTCTTACCAAGTACTCTTACTGGGGGCTCTTACATCTCTTATCACAATCCATGCATTCATCCATTGTGTCAAGCACATGTGTACATGTGTTTCCATCATCATTCTCAAGACCTGCCTTTGCAAAGTGGCCCCGACTGCTAGGTGGAGGGGGCTTGGCTGAGGCAGGGAGGTCAGCCAGGAGGCCCGGGGGAGGGGGATGTGGGTGGTGGGAGGTGTGGATTTCAGGGGAGATTGAGGGGTGGGGGGGAGGGAGAAGGAGGAGGAGACCGCAGGTTAAACCTGAGTCAGTTGGGGGTGGGGGTGGGGGCAAGCAGGCTAAGTACGTGGCTGAACGGTTGAGCTCTGGGCCTATAGGACTGAACTGTGGTGGTTCTGCTTGTCTGCCCTCAGTGACATCATCAACAGCCCCAAACTGGCGGCCGAGCTGCAGGATGTTCGGCTGGGGAGCCTCCTGCCCCCCAGACAGATCCGGCTGTTGGAAGCCACGTTCCTGTCCAATGAGGTGGTAAGTCCTGAGTCGGGCGGGGTCTGGAGCCAGGGGGACTTGGAGAGAGACCGGATGTAGGCTGGAAATAGACCGACTATAGAAATGACAAGCGACCAGGCAGAGGGCTGGCAGGACACGGGCAGGGCATAGGCATGGCAGCTGGGTGCCAGCAGGCAGCATGTGAATAGGAACCAGGCTGAGTCCCTTGCCTTCTGAGGTCTCACCCCTCAGCTGCCCTCCCTAGCTGGGCGGAGACAGAGGAGAGAGGCTATCATGGGTGACTGTGCAGGGAGCCGGCTCAGTGACACCTGGGAGGCCAGGCCAACTGACCAGCCTGCCCCCCCACCTCTAGACCAGCGTGAAAGAGCTGATGTCCCGGGCCCTGGAGCTAGAGTCCCAGCGCTGGTCTCAGGATGTGCCCCCGCAGAGGCTGAATGGCCACTGTCACAGCGAACTTGCCATCGACATCATCCAGGTACCACACAGTCTGTCCCCTGCCACATGGTGTCCAAGCAGCCCAGTGCTGGGTGTCACCACTCTCCCCCCCTCCCCCCGCCCCCATCCTGCTCCCCCGCTCATCCGCTGTCCCTTGCAGATCATCTCTCAGGGCCAAGCCAAGGCCGAGGGCATCACCGTGGAGCTGGGTGTACAGATCAGACAGGTGCTACTGATGGAACTGGCTAGATTCCTCAGAAGGTGAGTGTCCCAGGGGGGCAGTCAAGCTAGATCATCCTTCCTTGCTGCTCAAGGGTGTCTGTTTTCCCTTTCCCCCTTCTGGTTGCCTCCTGGGCACTAAACTCAGGTGACCTGTCCCAGGCTCCAGTTCTCCCCCGACTCCTCCCCTGACTCTATTCATCCTGCCTTAAGCTGCAAAAAGGGGAACGGGAGCATGTCCCCTCTCCCTATGGCTCTACTGTGCTCTGGGATCCAAAGGGTCACAGACTTCCCTTTCCCTGACAACTGTCTTCCTGCTGGGAGGGGCCTGGGAGGGGCGGGGCTGCTGAGTCCTGGGAGTGGGGTCTGTGCAGGCTGGTCCTGAATGTGCTCCAACCTGCCAGCTACCAGCGCACCTTTGGCGAATTCCTGGAGAGGTGCAGACAGATGAGAAATTACAAGGCCAACGTCATCGCCAATATCAACAACTGCCTGTCCTTCCGGTGAGGGTGGCCAGAGGCCACAAGGCGGGGCACGTGGGAAGAGAGGGGAGAGGTGAGGAGGGAGAGGGTGCAGGGTGAGGGGCGGGCGCAGCCTCAGCAGAGATGTGAGGAACTGAGCAGAAATGGTGCGGGGACAATTGTCAAGGGCTGTGTGCCCAGACCCCGTGAGGCGCTTCCCTCATCACAACCCTCAAAGTGGGTGCAGTGATCTCATGACCAAGCTGGGGGGCACCCTGTGGGGAGAGGCCAAGTCACTGTCCTTGAGGGCGACACGGGTGGGGTGGCCAGCACCTTCGGCCTGAGGCATGGAGCACCCAAGGCTACGGGGTGCAAAAGACTCTGAGCTTCATGCTGTGCTAGTCTCTGGGCGTGGGGCTAGAGTGGGGACAGGGCTGGTGTGAGTTCCCTGCTCCTCCTTCCAGGACATCCGTGGAGCAGAGGTGGCCAACACTGCAGGACATCCACGGTCATGTGCTGGGCCCCCTGAATGAGCTCAAGAGCCACGGCTTTGATGCTCTGCTCCAGAACCTGCTCTCGGATCTGAAGGTGACTGGACCCCTTTTCCTTGGTGTGGCCAGGAGGGAGTTCTGGGCCGAGGAAGGGCTGCATGGGCCTGGCTGGGGTGAGGCTGAAGACAGTGGGTGATTGGAGCCAGGGAGGGCCCTGGACTTGAGTCCCACCATGCATCCTGAGTGAACTTAGTCTGCGAGGGACCACCCAGGTCTGGGAGGAGCAGGGATATGGGGACATAGGAGAAACGCATGTCCCTACCTTGGCCTCATTTCTAGCCCAGCCTCAAGTTTGCATACACCTTACTGCTCTGCCCAGCTGCTGCCTTCCGGCCAGCACTCAACCTGGGAGCTCTGTAACCCAGACAACCATCAGAAATGTGCAGAACACTGACAGGTCTTTTGGCAGAGGGCCCGCAAGGAAAAGGAGGTGGTTTCTGCCTACATTTGATGGTGCCCATTTGTTTCTATGTTTCCATTTTTTTTGGTGGGGGTCATCACTGCCTCTGGTGGTCGGGGGCACTACCCCGTGCCGCTCCTCAGAGCCGCCGCTGGATTTGAACCGCCAAGCCCACGGGCTGCAGTCCCACACTCAACCACTTAGGCCACCGGGGCTCAACCCCGATGGTGCCCATTTGTATCTGAGTGGCCAGGGTAGGAGTCTGTGGACAGTGTGATGCCCAGCTTGATGCCGGTGGATGGTGGAGATCCAGGCCTGACTCCAAAGGACTTGACACTGGCAGGAATCTATTTATACAAAGAGAAGTCTAGAAAGGCCCCAGGCCAGACCCACTGATGTCTGGGCCTCTGCACCCCAACTGGGCCCCCTTGGCTTCTGGGAGAGGGACCTTGCACACACAGCCGCTCCACCCCAGGACATCCTGGGGAGTCCTCAGGTTCCCTGGGCCCTCTGACCATCCCTGGGCCCCCTTGGCTTCTGGGAGAGGGGTGAAGACCTGGCCCGACATCCTGCCTCTCCCGTTATAGCCGCTATTCAAGAAGTTTTCGCAGACGCGCTGGGCCGCCCCCATCGAGATCATGGACAGAATCCTCACCACCGTGGCCGAGATGTTGCCAGAGTTCTCAGAGTTGCAGGACTGCTTCCAGGAGGTGAGCGGGTGCTGGGCTGGTGGCCTGGGGCAGCCAGACACCGATTTGACCACA
>PVJH01042541.1:0-14313 GCA_004026705.1 Nesogale talazaci
TGGGTCCTTCCCCCACCTGGTCTCCCCCTGGCAGCCTGCAGGAAATAGTGTGGAGACTGGGGAGGGCCGAGATGCTCACTCACCTCTCAGCCCGCAGCTGCTGGGCCTGGCTCATGGCGGTGGGGCAGGGCCAGCCGAACAAATGGCGGAGGGTCCCAGGACGTCCCCCAGGCCCAGATGGAACTCACCCTTCACTCACTTCCCTCCAGGCACCCTGTGGCTCAGCAGTTGTGACCCTGGGAGTTCCCCCCACCCCCAGAGTCCTTCCTTGGGGAGGCCCCACCCCTGCTGTATCTCTCATGCAAGAGAGAGGCCCCTCCCCGAGGCTGGCTGGTCTAGTCTGTGACCAGCACTTCCTCTCTCAGCCCCTGCCATGAACAGCAATGGGGAAGTCCTCTTGGGGAATGGCCTTGGTTTACAGGAGCAGAGACTTGGGGATTTCCTCCAAGCCAGGCTTTGGTGGCATATATCAGAAAATCCACTGTCTGAGAGAGAGCCCCAGTGCTGACTCACCACCAAGGGACCCTGTGATCCCCGGATCATGCCCTGTCCTCACTGTGCCCACTCTGCGCCCACTTACTGCCAAGCTTCCAGGCAAGCTGTTGTGCACGTCTGAAAGACTAATCACCTCACCTGCTGTCCCTTAAAGCCCTGCCCTGACTTCCACCACCTCCCCCACCTGTTAGAGCCCTGTGAGGAGTCTGGGCAACTCCAGGTACCCTGACCCTCCACCCCTGTGCCCAGCTTGACTGGCAGGGCCATCCTGTCCCAAGCGGCAAAGCTTCACAAGGTGCACTCGGGCACGCCCCTTCTCTCTGAGAGCCCCTCATGGGCCCCCTGCACCTGGGAGGCAGTCTACACCCCTGGTCCTGCCTGCCTCCCGAAGCCCTGGGTTCCCCAGCCTCCTCTCCTCCTATGGTAGTCATATAATGTCGTGTCAACTTGAAGATAATGTAGGGGAACAGTCTAGCCTGTCAATGGGGCCAGAGCCTGATGGTGCCTCCTTGTGGGCATAAGGAAGGTCCTGGGAACCTCCCTTTCTCTCTCTCTGCCTTCACCTTCCTGCTGGCAAACCCTGGTGGCTGCCAGACTCCTGAAGAAGCGTCCACCACCATTGGATCCACAGGACTCTGCACCCACTGGCCTGGCCTGGCCTATGATCTCCCTGCATTCTGCAGCCTTGCATGTGTCTTCATGAGTCTGAAGAGGTACCTCATGGACTAGAATCAGATTTACAGACTTGAGTTGAACTGTGTTGGAACGTTTTCTCAAGACGTAACTACTTCTTGGTATAAAGCTCTCTCTCACAGGTGCACGAGTGTCGCTGGGTTTGTCTGGCTAGCCCATATTCCCTCACTCGCCCTCCTTCTGTTTCAGGCCTGCTCAGGGTCATCGTACATGCTCTTCCTGCCGCCACCACTGGCGTGCCCTTTCCCTGCCTCCCTGGCAGCACAGGGGGCTATGCGTTGGGCTGCTCACTGCCAGGTGAAGAGTTCGAAACCACCAGATGTTCCCCGGGAGGAAGAGAAGGCTCTCTGCTCCCGTAAAGAGTGACAGCCTCAGAAGCCCACCGGGGCAGTTCCGCCCTGTCCTGCAGGGTCACTGTGAGTCAGAAAGGACCTGATGGCGGTCACCGGTTTGAGTCTGCCTCCCTTTGGACTGGACTTGGAACTCACTTCTTGACAAACCCCTTCCCGACCCTTGCCACCAAACTTCACCTCTCCCTATCTTAGTCTCCCCCGGGGCCTGTACTTTGACTTCAGAGGACGTGCAATTCTTGTCATTTCATACTTACCTAGGCTTTTACATTTTCAGAGGTTGCTCCCCCTCTCACCAGGACCACTGCAGCACCTGGTGTGTCGAAAGTGCTCAGCCAATACCTGATGGGTGAATCAAGGCTGCTTCCTGCTGGGGAGCCTGCGTCGGTCTGCTTCTGAGGGGAAAGTCCCAGGGAGCCGTCTGTGAGAGGCCGACAGACACAGCCTCAACCAGCAACCCAAGAGTGTGTCTCTCTCTGTCTCTGTCTGGCGCTCACGCTCTCACACCTTCTCGCTCTCTCACACACACATTTCACACGCATCACATTCATACACACTCACGCCCACTCTCACTCACACGCCTACACAGATACATACATTTTCACAGCCATCCCACTCACGCAATACTCACTCTTCCACACACACACTGACATCCATATCCACCCTCACTTGTACGAGGGGGTACCCCCCCAAAATGATTTTTTTTCAAAGCTATGCATTTAAATCTTTTTATAAAGCAAACTTACCACTGTCAACGTACTCGCCATTACACTTAATACATCAGTCAAATCTGCAGTTCCATTCTTGGAAACATTTTTTCCACACTCATCTGTTTGGATGACTGACAGCACTTCCCTCGGTTTTTTTTTTTCTTCTTCACTTCTTCTACATCATCAAATCACTGTCCTTTCATGTCTCTCTGCATTCATGGAAACAAAAGGAAGCCACACGGAGTGAGGTCAGCTGAGCCAGGTGCGTGGGACGAGAGAGGCATGCAGCTTTTTGCCCAAAACTGGAGCACTGAGGTGGCTGCATGAACAGGTACATTGTCGTAGTGGCAAAAGCAGGTCTCTAGCTGCCACAAATCAGGCCTTTTTTCTCACACACGGTTACAGAATCTCTTCAGAACTTCTAACTAGAAAGCTTGATTAACAGTCTGACCAAGGAGAACAAATTTATGGCGGTCATGTGCTTATGTTAATTTCATGATTGAGAAGTAGGGGTGGAGTCTACCCTGTTCCTATGGAGATAGTCATTGAGTAGCCAATGAGGCCTCTGTGTGGGCATGGCTTTCTCCTGAAACTTCTGGGAAATCTCACGAAATTTCCCTCATGGAGAGGAGAAGCCATCTCCCCAGTTGGTGGGAACCAGTCTCTGAGATGATGAACTGCACAAGACAAGATGGCAGCGTCCGAGGAGCTGGAGAAGCCACACGGCCTTACCCTGATGGAACCAGACCTCTGAAGCTGGAGAAGCCACATGGAGAGCCCTACCAGCGCTGAGTTGCTTCTACCACCACTGGATGCTGTTGATGGACCCTGAGCCCTGGAAGTGAGGAGCCATGGGGAGACCCCTGCCAGTGCTGGGATTCTGCACCCACTGGCCTGTGACTTTGTGAGTCGGAAGGAGACTTTATAGACTGATATCAGGCATATGGGCTAATATCGGACTCATGACTTTGAACTGGACTGGGCTGGGATGCTTTCTCAATGTTCTATTCCTCTTATATATAAACCTTTCCCTTATATCCATATGCGTGCCTATGAGTTTGTTTCTCTCGTCTACCCAGACTAACACAGAACTACAAACGCACTACAAGTCGGCATTTTTGTCCATTTGGGAAGTTGATGGTCATCTAGAACGAGACTTGTCATCAATCGACATTTCACTTTTTATAAAATGAGAAAATCACTCATACACCTGAGGCTTTCCCCATAATGCTGTCCTGGTAGCTGTGCACAACACCACCACAGTTTCTGGGGCATTTTTCCTGAGCGGGAAACAAAACTGCACAGGTACACTCTATTCTCTTACACCAGCCATCACGAACATTGAGGTTCAAGATAAGCTGCTTTTATGAAAAAGTGCATGGTGACCAGAAAGAAACTTCCCAGATGATGCCACTGAGTGTACTAACTCAGAGAGAGTTTCTCTTTGCCTGCTTCAAGGGGGGAAACGCATACTACAAAAACTCCACCCCACCCACCGCAATTCCATTTTCTTGGGGGTGGGGGTGGGGCGGGTACCCCTCATACACCCACACAGATACACACATATCCACACCCATACTCCTACACACACACACACACACACACACACACACTCCCACATGCATGCATTTGCACACTCACATAGCAGACCGCAGAGGAAGGGCCAGAGGAGAGAGCAGCTGGCCCTCCAGATCCGCAGGCCTGAGACCCAGGGCTCTTCAGTGTTTTCTGCCCCAAACACCTGTATTCAGAACCCTAGGAACTGGGCCTGGGTCTGTGGAGACAGAGTCAGTGAATGAAGCCAGTCCCCACCCTGGTCTCTGACTTCCCAACGAAGGCACCGGGAGCAGGAGCCATTCCCAGGATCCTCAGGGCAGGTTGGCTCAGAGGAGAAGGAGAGAGGCTGCAGGCTTAGGATCGTCCCCAGAACTCATCCCTGCTCCACCCAGGCATCCCACAGGCTCTTCAGCCTCAAATAGAGTTCAGGGCAGGGCCCGAGTGCCTAGGAAGGGACACGTTCATGGCCTAGCCCACAGCCTGGTCCTCTGCCTCCCTGGTGGAAGCCAGCTCTGCCTGGCTTTGGGATACAGAGGTGCACCGAGGTGGCCAAGTGAACAAAAGCTGACTTCAGACAAAGAGGACTGGTGTTGTGGTTACGTGTTGGGCTGCTGACTGCAAGGTCAGCAGTTCAAAGCCACCAGCTGCTCCTCGGGAGACAGAACTTTCTACTCCCATCAAGGGTTAGGGTCTCAGGAACCCACAGGGGCTCCCCTGTGCTGGGGCTCGTTCAGAGTGGAAGTCAGCTCACTGGCAGTGAATTGAGTCCGACCCAGGAGAGGGCTGACTGACAGGTGTTCAGATATGTTAAACATGCTAAGCCAGCCAAGTTCAGAAAGGAAGGTCAGAGAGAGAGAGAGAGAGAGAGAGAGAGAGAGAGAGAGAGAGAGAGAAAAGGAGCTCTGTCTAAACATCGGACTTTCAATCACAAGTCTGGTGATTCACACCCACCTGCTGCTCCTTGAGGGAAAGAAGAGGCTATGTGCTCCCTTCAAGACATCTTCATGAGGGTCCGATCAGCTCAACGACAGGGGTTGTCTGGGTCAGAGAGGGGCAGAAACTAATGATCAATGAGAGCAGCTAGTGGCCACAGCCCATGGGGAGGCTGAGAGAGGACAGGAGGGGCAGACATGGAGGTTTTAATGCCTACGTGTAGACTGGGTCCAGGAGATAGGCCCAAGCTATGGACAGGGAGCCGAGTCTGAGCTCCAGGATGACGCCGGGTGTCAAAACTGTAGGGGACAAATTTTCTGAGCTGTCTGGCTGGAGTTCCAGAAGCAGGGAGGTGCTTTCCCCAGCCACGACTGGACCCGGCGACTGATACACCCAGTCAGGGCTTTGGGTCTGGAACGCGGGCAGCTGTGGGGGCGAACCACGTGGTGCCGAAAACCCCAGCTGAAGCACGACATAAAAATAGTTTGGAGTCAGTTAGTCTTGAAAGGGAACAGCAAAACCACCCCATGAACTCATAGACCCGAATTACACAACCCAGGAGGCCAGCCTGCAGGCCAAAGACAGCGTGCAGATTGGTTCCACAGGAGAATTCACACCGGAAGAAATAGAAAGAATGGAGACAATGGGACCGACCCCGTTGCTGGGTCTTAGGGCTCTTCACAGGATGGGGAATCCTTTTTTTCTGCCATGGGGCATTTGGATATTGATAACATTATTTTGGGGTCATACTGGTCAGACGCAGGATCAACTCACTTCTAGTGTGAGGGCTGGAACAGTCTCTCTTTGGTGAGGCGCGAGAGGCTAGCGGGTCTAATGAGGTCAAGGGACATCTGCAGCCCGCAGGCCCTGGACACTCCCCCAGCCCCTCCCTGGCCCAGAGGAGGCAGATGAAGTGGGTCATTAAATGGGTCAGCGAGGTTGAGGTGGTGGGGGATGGCACGGGTCTGTGAGTGCCAGGGAGTGCAAACACCTAGCCGTGGAGGAGGGAAGAGGTCTAGAATCCCTCAGGACACATCCCAGAACATTTGAGGGAGCGCGGGCACGTGGCTGCGGCACCGTGCCGAGATGTCTGCGTGTCGGTTAGAAACACACACAGGTGTGGGTATTACACGGTTCTGCATCCCGACCACCGTGTGCGGGCAAGCATCTGTGGGAGGGGATGGGGTGGGCAGGGTTGTGACGCCGCTAGGGATCGAGGTTTGATGCCCCGGGACCAGGGAACACCTGGTGAGCCTACAGATCCTGCCTGACCCCTGCACCGGCAACTTGACCTGTACTTGATCGTCTGTGGTTCTGTCTCACTCTCTGCCATGCCGGGGATGCTGATTCAGAAACAATGTCTGGGACCGGGACGTTCAAACTCCCTGGTGGGGTCCTGAGACTGGGCCTCCGTGGGAGCAGATCGCCTCAGCTGTCTCCCACGGAGCAGCCGGTGGTTTTGAACCGCTGACCTGGAGAATCGCAGCACAACACATAACCACTGTGCCACCAGGCCGGGTTCCATCATGGCCTCTGAGTCCGCTCAGAGCCTCCTGGGGCCCCTGTGTGTCACAGCGGGTGTTCTGGGGCTGATCCCCCAAAGGAAATCTCCAGGCTTTCCTCTGTGGTGCCTGGGCAGTTGTCATCCCCCAGGAAGCAGGTATTCCTGGGGAGGGGAGCGGGCAGGGGGCTGGGGCTCTGCGGGAGCAATTCATGAGAAATGATGAGAAAAACGCTGAGGCAGGATGTGTGTAGTGTGTGTGTTTATGGTATGTGTGCATGTGTGTATGTGTGCATGGGGTGTGTGTGTATGTTCACGGGGTGTGTGTGAGTGTGTGTTTATGGTGTTTGTGTGCATACATATGTATATATTTATGGGTGTGTGTGTTTATAGTATATGTGCACGTGTGCATGTGTGCATGGGGTGTGTATGTATGTTCTTGAGTGTGTGTATGTTCGTGGTGTGTGTGAGAGTGTATGTGTGTTTACAGTCTGTGCATGTGTGCATATATGTGTATATGTGTGTATATTTATGGGTGTGTTTTTATAGTATATGTGCATGTATGTATGTGTGCATGGGGTGTGTATGTATGTTCCTGAGTGTGTGTGTATATGCTCATGGTGTGTGTGTGAGAGTGTAGGTGTGTTTATGGTGTGTGTGTGTGTGCATATATGTGTATATTTATGGGTGTGTGTGTGTGTGTGTGTGTATATGGGGTCAGGGGGAAAGGGCCAGAACATGACAGGTTCTGTATGAACTGGTTCACATAGAGACCAAACGTCAGTTCTGTGGGTCTTATCCGCCCAGGCCTCAGCACCCCAAAGAACTTTCTGTTACCTCCTCTCAGTCACTGACAGGCGTCTCTGGGGCACGGGGAACAGGGTGTCCGGGGAGGGGCTCAGGACATCCCTCCCTGCCCCCATCGCCCGGGCTTCTGCTGAATCCGGGTATTTCTCTGGCTCCTTGTACACAGGACACTGCTGCTAATTTTAAGCCTGAGCTCTGAGACGGTGTAATTTGAAGCCAGACATGCTGTCAGCAGTGGGCTCCTGGCCTTCTGCTGCCGAAGCTGTGAATCCCGGGCCCCTCCACCCCTTGTCTCTGTGGCTGCAGGTGGGGAGAGGGAGGCAGAGGAAGAGCTTGGGAGAGAAGTCAAACATTCCCCACGGTCCGCCAGGAACAGACTCTATGAACCTTCCAGGGCAGATGCAAAGGAATGCCTGAAATGCCCACCTCCCCCCCGCCAATGCCACCGAAGCCCCAGCCTGACTCTGCATAGTCCAGGCCCAAGGAGCCAAGCCGAGCAGAAGTGGAATGCCATGCATTGTCCAAGCATCCAGCCACCCATGTTCCCTTCACAGGAGAAAGCCCTCAGGCCCTCCATGGGAGACCTCCTGGCAAACTCACGTCTTGATGATCGGAAGCAGCAGCACGTTAGATGGCAGAGTCCAGTTTAGAGGCCAGGCCAAAGCAAAGGACAGCCCAGAGACCAGCTGACCATGATGGAGAGGTTGGGCCAGAGAGAGGAGGGGACGCAGGCTCTGAGCCATCCAGAGAAGGGGCATCATGAATTACCCTTGTTCGCTGGTGCCCCTTCCTGGTCACAGATCCAAGGAAAGGTCTCAATGCTCAGGAGACACACACACACACACACACACACACATACACACACACATACCATGAGAGATGTCTATCATCCACCACCCACTGCCCACCCCAAGCCTGGGTACCCAATGGGTGTCAATGGCACAGGTACCCAGCAGTTCTGAAGCCTTCATTTGGGCCACCTCAAAACAATGCACTTCCATCCTCTCATAGTGACCCCCAGGGCAGGGCAGAGCTGCCCCTGTGAGCTTCCGAGACCCTAAGCATTGGGGAAGCAAGAAACCCCCCCCCCCATCTTTCTCCCTAGGAGCTGACGGCTGGTTTAGAATGGCTGACTTGGGGGAC
Source organism: Nesogale talazaci (assembly GCA_004026705.1). Classification (NCBI taxonomy): domain Eukaryota; kingdom Metazoa; phylum Chordata; class Mammalia; order Afrosoricida; family Tenrecidae; genus Nesogale; species Nesogale talazaci. Next base: position 8,190 of record PVJH01042541.1, read on the forward strand.
CAGAGCCTAGGACGTAACCACTCTGCCCCCAGGACTCCTTCATTTGGGCTGGAATTCCCTCCTCTGGGAGCTTCTGAGCGGTGGGGTTGTGCAGAGGCGGGTGTCCTGGAGCACCAGGGAGTGGCCGGGAACCTGTCCTGGCATTTGGCACCTGCCCGCCCGCGGCCTGAGTCAGTAGCTCTGCTCGGGATCCCTCGTACACGGGATTCCCCAACCCTGACCCACATGTGTCTCCCTTCCTAATTTACGAGGGGAGCGGCTTCCACCTCAAGCTGTAAATAGCCAACCCTGGCAGGCCCCCCGGGAGCGGCCCTTGAAGACAGCACGGCCCTTACAGGGCAAGCCCCCTGAGGACAGAGGGGCCTGGCCTCCCTTTCAGAGCCTGCCTCACAGCAGGGCTGAGTGTGGAACTCGGAGCCCTGACTGGGTCACAGACGCCCTGTTCCGTGACCACGGAGACATGCGATGGCCGTGGGGCTGTCAGGTGTCCTCCGGTTCGCTCTGACCCACCACGACAATGAATCCCAGTTCGGCCTCACCACGGTGCCCATGCTCAAACCCAGGTGCCATCCCCTGTGTCCTTGACCCTCTGCCAAGCCGGATACCCTTCTCCAGAACCCGTCTCCTCTCCACCCCCCTACCCCACCCCCGACAGCATGTCCAAAGTATGGGAGACAAAGTCATGGCACCCTTAGCCCTCGGGAGTACCCTGGCTGCACTTCCTGCAGACAGCTCTGTCTGCTCTTGTCGCATTACCAGGGAGGTTCGAGATTCTTCCCCAGCACCACGCAGAGGCACCGATGCTGCTGCGTCAGGCGTGTTCATTCAACAGCCATGTGCCTGCGTGCATGCATGCGTGCATGGCCCTGGAAACACCATGGCTTGGCACATGCACTCCTCAGTCCTGCTTTTCGAGTGGCGCCCACACTGGGGTAAAAACTGCACCCGCTGACCCAGAAGCCCTCGGACAGGGGTGGGGAGGCGGGTCCCACGAGGGATGGGAGCTGCCAAAGCTGTGGCACCCCTCGGCTGGGTATCCCCCAGAACACAATGTGATACTAGTTGGTCAGCACCCCTCCCCCTGTCTGGGGAAGAGAGAAGGCCTGGGGACTTGGGGCACATAGGAGGGAAACAGATGTGGAAATTGCACGGGGGCTGGTGGAAGGGGTGTCAAGATGGCACTAGTGAGAGGTAAACTGAGGCAAAGTTCAGCCAGAGCTCTGCAGCAAAGGGTGGCTTTATTAAGGGTAAAAACCTTTTTGGAGGGTAAGGGAGAGCAGAGCGGGGGGGAAGAAGCCTCTTGAGCTTCTGGGCAGGTCCCACAACCTAGTGTGAAGGTTAGGGAAATTGCACCTAGTTCTGGGATGGCGGGATATATATGTGATTTGAGCTGAAGGCAGGTGGATTGTAGAGAGGGAGAGAAGTTCTCAGTGCTGTGGTGGCTAGGAAGCAGTGTGAGGAGAGGAAGACCATGTCCCGCCCAGGTGGGGGTCATCTTGTCCCTGGGAAACAAGACCAGGGAGGCATGTTCTGGGGGTGAGGTAAGTTCTGGGGAGGGCTGAAAGCAGATGCTTTGAGGTCCAGATGCTGTGAAGTTTAGTTGACCATTCATCTCCTTAAGAGGCTGCGACAGAGGATGCCCTGGCCCTGGACTCAGCCCAAACAACTAGGTGAAGCCAATCTAGCAACCCCAGTCTCTGGCCACGAGTTCTTTTGTTTGTCTGTTGTTTTGTGAGCTAAGAACGTTCTCCTAACATCCTTGTATTTCACCGTTGGTTTACAACATGCACCAACTATGGGTCCGTCAGCGCCAGCGTGCCAGGTTCTACGTGAGATACGGGGGCTGTTCTCATGACCCCTGCCTCTAGAGGTGGGTGGACTAAGGCGACGGATGGTGCTAAATTCTTAGCGCAACACCTGCCGCGCAGTGGGTGGTCCGTTGGTCACAGGTGTTTCCGTTATGACGACGATGGGCCATTCCCCACCCTCCTCCCTTCTCGTGCACCTGCTCCTCTGAGTCATAAAACTCATCCCCTTCAATTCTGTGGCTGTGGAGTGGCTCCCCCCGCCTTCCTAGCTGCCTTCACCTGGAGGGGATGTAGGCCACACCCATCTGTGTTCAAAATGGGAGCCCTGGTGGCATGGTGGGTTAGGCTTTGAGCAGTTAACCACTAGGTCGGCAGTTCGAAGACTGTAAAGAGTGACAGCCCCGATACACTTGACACAACGGATGCACGTATGTCTTGTGAGAAGAACTGGACGAGCCCCCCCCCCCCAGTAAAATGATTTTTTTTTAAAAAAAGTTACTGTCTTGGACACCCACAGAGGCAGTTCCACCCTCTCCTCTCAGCTCACTGCCATGGAGGGGGTGCTGACCCCGAGTGACCCCTGGGGGTTTCCAAGTCAGTCACTGGAAAGGAGGAAAAAGCCCCGTCTTTCTCCCAAGGAGCTGAGGGTGGTTTCGAACTGTCAACCAAGTGGATCATGCCCAAGACAAAACCACCACCACAGCGGGTCCTCAGGAGTCAGGGTTGACTCAAGGCAGTGGGCTTGGCTTTGGGTGGGGGACCTCGACCACCAAGAAACCCCAAGCATTGGCTCCCCGGGTCACCCACCTGCATGCTACCTAGAGGTGAGATGCCATCCATCCACGAGGAGGATCCGTCTTCCTGGGCTCCAAAAGGTGGGCCCACTAGAGTATGTTTGGCCTCCTGGGTCCCCTTCTCTGCAGGCCCTCAGCAGAGGGACACAGGGGATGGTGCTCCCGGGGCCAGAACCCCTGAAGGATCCGTCTCCAGACCAGAAATCCAATACCCGAGAGGTACAGAGAGCTGCCTGGGCCATCACCCCCAAGGCTGGAAAAAAATGCCGGGGGAAACCTTCCAGTGAGCTTTAGTGCCTGGTCCATGCTGACCTGCTTATCATGTAATCCCTACCCCAACCCTACAGAAGAGGTCGTTTTCATGGTCCTGTTCTGGAGGTGAGAAGAGCTAGCTGCTTCAAAATCACCCAAGGTGGCATGCCAACCCAGACCATTGGTGAGCACTCTTGCTTTCTCACTTCTCCACTTATTCACACATGTCTGAACTGACTCTGACATGGCCTTATTAACATAACAGAGGACATCTTTACAAGTGGAGGTATTTAGAGGTATAAAATCTTTCCCCCATAAATATATTTAGAGGTATAAAATCCTAGGACTTTAACCTACATTTGGGGTTGGGGATGGCGGGTGATGATCACAAACACAACATCTGGTGTTGCCGGAGCACGGCTAGCACTTGGATACAAATCAAAGCTTCGAGGATACACATGTGAGTCAGCAGAGTCTGCACAGGTTTATGCTGATGAACAAAGAGAGGCAAATGGTCCTTGAAAAAGAATGCTTACACTGGAGTTTGATCCCTGTCCTTTGCTTTGTAGATTGTATTTTTACAGCACCAGATAATGTGGTTGTTTTAGATCGTGTTGTTTTAAGAAAGTTACATATCAAATTAAAAAATATTCTGAGGAAATGCATCGCGTATTCCCAAATTTGAGTCTGAGTAAAAAGGGAGGACACAGCTCGGTCCTCTGCTATGTGCCTGAGCGACCTGTAGCCCTCTGCTTTCCCACAGATTCATTCCATGTCCTTCTTGTTCCTCTGCATCTCTGTTCATTTATAATAACAAGCTGGTTTTAGGCAGAAATTAATTATCTCAGAATTTTGATGTCGGATCTTTCATTGCTTCTTGACTACCTAGAAGCCCTGGTAGTGTAGTGGCTAAGTGTTAGTCAGGCTTCGAACCACAAGGTGAGCAGTTCGAAACCACTGGAAGCTCCCAGAAAATCAGGTGAGGCTGTCTACAGCAGCGTCTCTGAAACCCACAGGGGCAGGGCTTCCTGGTCCTATCAGATTTCTATGAGTTGGCATCAACTCCATGGCATTGAATTGAGGTTTGGGGTTTTGAATGGGCTTTTTGTTTTGTTTTCATTTTCTTGGTGGCTCTTATAGCTCATATAAGAATCCATACATCATATGAATTGTGAAAAGAGTTATATGAGCCCCCAATAAATTAAAGAAAGAAGATACATCAATTGTATATGTATATATACAAATATACATATTTGTATATATGTTGCCATCATCATTTTCCAAACATTTGCTTTCTATTTGAGCCCTTGGTATCAACTCCTCTTTATTTCCCTCCAACCCCCTTGGCACCCTCATGACCCCTTTATAAATTATAAATTATTATTTTCATATCTTTCACTGACCACTGTCTCCCTTCACCCATGTTTCTGTTGGTCTTCAGTGGATGGGTGGGTGGGGGTGGACTATGTGTTGATCACTATGATTAGTCCCCTTCCTCCCCTCTCCTCCCCTCCTTCCCCCCACCCTCCTGGGATCATTACTCCCATTTCTATTTCCGAGGGGTTTATCTGACCTGGATTCCATGTGTCGTGAGCTCTTATCTGTACCAGTGTACATGCCCCAGTCTAGCCAGAACTGAAAGGCAGGACGAGGGTCATGAGAGTGGGGGAGAGGAAGCCTCAAGGAACCAGAGGAATAGTGTGTTTCATTGGTGCTATGCTGCACCCTGGTTGACACATTCCTTCCTGGTGAGCCTTCTGTGAGGGGATCTCTGCTCTGACTTCACCCCCCACCCCACCGTTGGTCTCAACAATATGCTTTTTTGTTTCAGGTCTCCTGGTGCCTGTTACTTGATCCTGTTGACAGCTCACAATCACACAGGCTGTGTGCTTCTTCCATGTGGACTTGCTTCTCTGCTAGATGGCCGCTCATTTAACATCAAGCCCTGAAGACCCAGACGCTCCGTCTTTTGATGGCCGGGCACTATCAGCTGAGCCCGGTGCACATTGGCGGTGCCGATGGTGGGAGGAAATGCAAACATGCAGTGAATGCCAGCTTTACTCTGTTCCTCACTCCTGCCCCTTGCTATGCCCGTGTCTTTTGAGTCTTGAGTCTTTCTCTCCCTTCCATTGTTGAAAAGGGACATTCTTCCTTACAGGAAGTTCAAGGGCAAAACCTTGGTTGCTGGCCTTTTACGCCCTCCTTTCACCTGCCTACCTTGTCTCAATTTTGGCAGGCATGTTCATTTCCTTCTGGCTGGTGGCTGTCTCCATGAGCTGATGGTCCTCTTGCCCCTCTAGATGAACTACCATCCATCCAGGGAAATCCCACCTGCCCAATAGGTGTTGGAATCTCTCTCCGGTTGATGCTTCCTTCCATCTCTTTGTCCTCATGGACGAGCATGTCTCTTCTATATATTTCTCTATGGCATCAGGGGTTGGTCACATCCCAAACCAACCACCCTTGTTTGGTCCTTGTTTGACCCTGCAGGGCCAGGCATTCACCCTTTGATTGCGGGATTGTTCTGGGGACTTGGCAGGGGCAGGAAAAGGCCCAGAGGAGGCCTGCTGCAAGACAGGCAGTCTGCCTTGTCCTAATTATGTGCTAATTAGGCCACACGATCTACAGGGAAGGCAGCCACCCCCACGTGCACTTTCTGATGGCAGACTCAGACACTGCTGTTGTGAGGACTCAGTCCTGTGACTCCCTCGTGGCAATAGTGCCAGCATTTGGACTGGCCATCCTGGAAAACCCAAGTCATTCACAGTGGTATCCAGTGAATACCAATTCACTGGAGGGCCTGCCATGCCATCCCTTCTGCTTGTTGTTCTGTGAGTGACCCCAACCTTACTTCCTCACCCCACTCTCCAGATTGTTCTAGCCCTTCCCACCCCCACACCCCACACTTCCCCAGAACCCCCATAACTGGCTGAGCAAGATTCCTTTCTCATCAGTCTGCACCCCAGATCTTTGCGATTGTTCCAAGAGCCCTTGCTCTGAGAAGTCTCTCAGAAATGATGGTCTCTGGTTACCTCGGTGTTCTCATTAGTCTTTATCATGCTTCAGGGACTACCCACTCAATCCCCTATGCTCCATGCTCCCTCAATCCCCATCTTCAACTCTCACTCAATCCCCATCTTCAACTCTCACCCAATCCCCATCTTCAACTCTCACTCAATCCCCATCTTCAACTCTCACCCAATCCCCATCTTCAACTCTCACTCAATCCCCATCTTCAACTCTCACTCAATCCCCATCTTCAACTCTCAC
>PVJH01042542.1:0-14410 GCA_004026705.1 Nesogale talazaci
GATAAAACTTCAGCACACCAGCATGTGTGATAAAGAGGGGCCGAAGGGAGCAGGTATTGAGCATAAAAGAACAAGAATCACATTATTACGAATGAGGAGGAAAGCAGGGTGGGGACCTAAGACCCATTGGTGGCTAATTGGCCACCCTTTTACAGGGGAACTACGGGGACAAGCCAGACCAGTCAGGGTGCAGCCAGGCAGTGATGATGCATACAAGTTTCCTTTAGTTGCTGAAGTCTTCCTACCCCCCAACCATCATGGCCCCAACTCTACCTTACAAATCCAGATGGACTGGAAAAGGTACACTGATGGAGAGAGGAGCTGCAGATATGAGGAAACCAGGATGGGTGAGTCCCTTCAGGGCAGTGGTTAGATTGGAGCTACTGGAAGGGTGGAGAGAAGGTGGGGTAGAGAGACGGAACCAACTGCAAGGATATACACATAAGCCCCTATTTGAAGGATGGGCATCAGGGGAGTGGGTTGGGGGAGAGGTTGGGCAGTGTAAGATATGATAGAACAACAATAATGTATAAAGTATTGAGGATTAGTGGGAAGGAGAGAGTAGGGGAAGAGGGGAAGGGATGGAAAAGCCGATACTAGGGGCTCAAGGGAAAAGGTGGATGATTGGAGAATGATAATAGCAGCGGACATGTGAAGGTGCCTGGCACAGTATGTTTATTTATGTATTGTGAAAAATGATGTACGAGCCCCCCAATAAAATGATTTAATTTAAAAAAAGATAAAGCTTCAGAGTCTCTTCTGACATCCACTTTGATTGTCTTGTTTTTTTCCTGTCTTTTTAATGACTATTTCCTTTCTTCATGAATGAGATTCTTGATGTCGTATAACGGCTCATCAGGTCTTCTGTGATTAGTGTTCGGTGGGTCAAATCTGTTCGTTCATTCTAGCATATCTCTCAGCATCTTCCGCTCTCTTGGTTAAGTGATGCAGATGACCTCTATGCAGAGGATTGCCTCACCAGTAGTCATATGTGTCTATTATCCAGAAAGTGATTCTCCCTCCCATTTCTAGCAACAATCAAGAATATATTGTCTTCTCTGTAAACTTTTCTTGACTTTTATAAAGCTGGTTTCATATAAAAATTATCTTTTCCTGGTCAAACTATTTCACTCTGCATGATCTACATATGATTTATTGATGCTATGTTCTACAGACTAATCATGTTCCTTTTTATTGCATAGAATGTCATTGTATGCCTTAGATTGCAATTGTGTACCACAATTCATTTATCCATTCCTCCATATCCAGATATTTACATTGTTTTGTACATATTCCCCAAGTTACATTGCAAAGTTCCCCTCGTCCTATATTGCTGATTTCTTTTTTTTTATGGCTGAAAATTTTATAAGCAAAATGTGTTGGGTCTTAGTAAGTTTACTTTCTTCATTGACTGAGATACTTATGGGACTTATACATTTTTATTTAAGTAGTTAATTATATTGATAATTTTCTAGAATTGATCCATACTTACATCTCACCAGATTGTGATTTTAATACAAATCTATTCTGTTGGCTAGGATATTTTTCAGAAATTTTGTGTTCTTAATCATTAGGGATCTTGTTCTATAATTTTCCTTTTTGATGATATCTTTGCCTACCTGATACCTCAGTGGTTACATGTTGGGCTAAGAACAGAACGGTCAGTAGTTTGAAACTGCGTTTATCTGGGTGGACTAGAGAAACAAATTTATAGACATTCATATGTGTGTAAGAAAGAACTTTAGATAAAAGAGCAATTTTATATTGAGAAAACATTCCAGTTTAGTCCAGATGAACTCCACAAATCTGATATTACCTTATATGTTCAATACCAATCTATAAGTTCTTTTTCAGATGCATGCAACATATGTAATGAGGCTGAATGCAGGAAGATAATAGACCAATGGATGCAAAGTCTTATGAATACTGAGGCAATGGAAGCATCTTAGTGCTTGTGGGTCTCTGTGACAGTTGCATAATCTGTTATCAAATTGGGAATTAAAAAGATTAAGAGTAAAGGGGTGGGGTTTAACCTGTCCATTGACTCTTAGCCAACGATTCCAAACTACAGGTAATGGCCTTATCCTGAGAATTCTGGAAACTCCTGCATTTCTTTCTTGGAGATAAGAGACACTTCTCTCTCTCTCTCTGCTTACTTCCTGAGAGATGCTCTACTGACAAGACTTATGGTGCTGCACCACAGAAGCTGGATAAGCAGCATGGACCTATGGTGATACAACCAGACTGCTGGAGGTAGAGAAGCCATGCAGAGACCTCTGCCAGCACCAAGGTGCTTGCAACTCAACTGGATTCACAAGACTTCCAGCCCACTTCTCTTTGATCCTCCTGAATTTGGCCTCAAGAAACCAGCGGAATATTGCATGTTTCAACAATGCTATAGTTTGCCTTGATGGACTCATCCCTTCCTTGTGTCCCTTGTGACACTTCTGTAAGGGGATGTCTCATTGTCTACAAATGGGTTTTGGGTCTCTACTCTGGACCCCCTCGTTCAGAACAATATGGCCTATGTACATATGTTTATATGCTAATCCACTAATGTAGTGGAGAGACTATGGATCTCTGCTAATGCACTCCCTCGGTGAAGGAACACTTTGTTCTAACAAACTGGCATTCCTCCAGGAACAATTGCTGAAGACAGAATGGATGCCCAGGCAAATGTGGTGAAGAAAGCTGATGGTACTTGGCTATCAAAAGATATAGCATCTGGGGGGTCGTTAAAGCTTGAAGTTAAACAAGAACACATCTAGCAGAGAAGCAACAAGCCCACATGGAAGAGGCACACCAGCCTTTGTGACAGACATCAGAAGACCCCAAACAAACAGGTTGTTTATGTTTTGTGTATGTTTTTGTTTTTTGGCAGGGGCAGGGGTTGACATCTTCAGTCTCTTGGTTTTTCTATATGTTAAGTTTATAGATAGTATGTGAATAGAAATGATTTTTTTTCTTTTTTTAGGTCTTCAACTTTGTTAGAGTACTTATTGCATAATCGACTATAATAGTCCTCTTTTATGTTAGTTGCTATGTTGTCATGCCACTCATTTCTCTTCTTACTTTTGTTATTTGTGTTATATTTTTTCTTTACTTATTTGATCAGATATATGTTAATTTGATCCTCTCAAAGAACCAATTTATTATTTTGTTGATTTTCTTGTTTTCTATTTCATTTATTTTTACTTTAACTTATATGATTTTTCCCAGTTACCATCATTTATTTTTCGATTGCTTTTCTAATTGCTTAATTGGTCAGGTTAAGTTATTGATTTTGATCCTTTCTAGTTTGGGATATATTAGAAATATATATATTTTTAAACATGGAGATAATTCACTTGCTTCTATAATTGTTCAAACTAAAATCTTTAGAAAATGTAAAATATTATAATGTAATTTGTGAGAACCAGAGTGTTTTACAAATGTAACTTTCTATATAGATATTCTGGCTAAATAATAAAAAAATATGTTTGCATTGTACTAAATGTTTTAACTCTTGGCTTCCTTTTGAGTCCCCCAGTCCTTCCATAGGAGAATGAGTTGGACTGATTTCCATAAAGAGCTACAAACTCGGATGCCCACACGGGCAGTTCCACCCCATGCTACGGAGTTGCTCTCACTGAGAAATGACTCATGGCAAAGAGGGCTTTTTTCTTTTCTTTTAATTTCCCTTTGGAGTCCAACTGTCAAGCTTAATATATCAGTCCTGTCATTTTCCACTTGAGAACTTTTAGTCAACTCTTTTTATAAAGTCTTAGTTGTCTTCATTGAGAAACAGGACTGATGCATTGGCGACTTCATTGGAATTTTAGAAGCATTAGATGGGATGGTACTCATTTAGAACTTACTATATGATATTGTCTATCAAAGGGTGAGAATTCAATACAGGCTAGATTATTGTTTTTGTCCTTCAACAAAATTTTTCCTACTACTTAAGTAAATAACAGATTTAAACATGGCCTGTTTGAAGAATATTAGTTTTAAATCTATTCCTAAAAGACTTTTGGAGTTTACAGTGCAAGTATTTGCCATTGCTATAGAATGCTTTGAACATGTAAAAGATGAATAATTCTGTACTTTAGGCCATTATTCTTTTAAGAATACATTTAGCTCCATTTTAATTTGAATTAGCTCTTACGTATTTGGATAATCTTTAACTCTATCTGTTGCAATTCAGAATTGTCTTTTAGGCTTGGAAATAATTTAAAGAAATGCTCATCCATATACTCTTTTATCTGAGTTTGATTTTTTTTAAATTTTGTAGGCAAATGCTTGAGCCATATGAAGATATTATGTTTCATTCTGTGATTATTATAATTAAGAATATTCTTTTGCTCTTAAAAAAATTTCCTTCATATTGGATAATGGCATGCAATATTTCTTTGCAAATAATTTTACAAGCTTTTCAAGCGTTTCTCTTAATGATAATTATTTTTATGGTATCAGAATATATGAAAAAGTAAGCATTTTATTAAATATATATTATACTTTTCTAAAACATATGGGGACAAGTATTAATAATGCAGCTCATTTATTTTGAATGGATGGATCTGTGATTTGAAAAAATAAATTAAAGCCATTTATTCTTGGCTAACATACTTTTGTCACTTACAAAAACATTTTAATCATTAAAGGTGGAAAACAAATCTGGTAATTATGTAAAAATACTCTAAATTTGGAGGAAATATTATAATTTTGTCCTTTTTATACCGTTATATTCTTTCTCCCGCTATTTTAGTGAATAATGAAGGTTTTATACAATTAAGAGCACCGAGGAACTAATCTATTTTTGCCAAAATTGTTCTTTTCCTGTACTTGACTGTTTTGATCCCTAACCGATTTACATTTCATGCTATTTAGTAGCAGTTTAAAATGAGTGTAAATATGTTAGAACTTTGGCCATTCCGCTAACATTTATTGATTATCCATAGTATAAAAAAATTGCTCAAAGGAAAAGAAAAAAAAAACATCTGTTTCATCTCACTAAGAAGGCCAATTTTTATCTACAACATTGCATCTGATTCTAGAAAGAGATCAACTTTAAAAGTTTTATGCAGAATAATTATTTGTAATTATAATTTCATTTAGATATATGACCTAATCAATAGTTTGCCATGGAAAATTACAAATGTGTTATACTGAAAAGCATTGACAAATTTTGATACTTTTTAACTCATATATATGCATATGTATTTGTACATATATTCATATATATTTAAGGTAGGCTCATTTCGCCTAGGAATCATTTATGCACAGTTGTTGGCTGGGATATATGAATAATTGAGGTAGCATTATAAGGTCAAGTTCATCAGGAATGAATCCATAGAGAAAAAATTAAAATTACTGAAGGAGGAGCTAATTATGCAGCAGAGGGCAATAAGGAACACATTACAGAAAAGTTTCACTAATCTGTCTGTTGGAACACGTTCCACAAGCTACTATCATTTATTTTTATTTGTTTTCTTATCACTATGGTATTTGAAGAACCGGTCCTAGGAACCAGAAATCAGAGATATAGTCCCTGGAGGTGTAGTTTGACAAGAAAAAAAAATGCTTTCTTGTTTTAATTTGTTTAGGTAAAGAGAGAGTCCTCAGTTTGCCACCTTCCTAAACTCTATGCTGTCTTATATTTAAATTGAGTGTTTCTTTTTGCTATCTGATTCTAATTTTATGTATTTGTTGAGCGAATACTATATGTTAAGATAGCACTGTCCTTACCTCCATGTGGAGCTTACAGTTCATTACAGAAGGAGAGAGCAAAGAAATTCATCTACGATTTCATTGACATAAGGAAATGTACCTCCCAGATAATCAGAGGCAATTAGAAGGCATAACACTAGGAGTTAAAGCAGGAAAATGACATTTAAGCTAAAATTTAGAACATGGGATAGTACATCAGGACAAAGTCTTTCTAGGCAGTCTCTGTGTACAGATGAGTAACATTCAGTCCAGAGAGGCTGCATGACATTCATGGGAAGTTAAGGGAAGAATGAGAAAAAGATTCCACATTTTCTGGATTCTAGCTTGGAATGATATCCTGTGAATCCATTTAGCATAACTCAATCTTACACTTGTAATTGTATGTACTTGTATATACAGTTTACAGATATATTCAGCATTGAGAGAAATTAAATTCATAAAGAAAATATTATCTATTGCAATTCTAATCAATTTTCCATTGTCAGAGCTAAAACTATGGAGAGAAATAATGGGAAATTCATTAAATAGGTCCATTAGCATCATTGATTTGTTTTAATTAGATTACTTTTATTAAATTATTAGCCTCATTACAAAATAATAGTGAATATAAGTATTTTTACTAATAAAATTTGAATTTGGAATTGGTGAGTAAAAGTTTTCACATTCTCGAACTAAAATCTTTCTGAAGGATGTACTTCAGTGAGCGTATTATCTATTACACTAGATAATAGAGAACCATTGACTAATCAATTTGAAAATCACCATTTGCTCCGGTGTGGGGTAGCATTTAATTTTGTCTTAAAACACATGATCAATCAAAAAAGTATTGACTTCAGAAGATCTAAATCTCGGATCTATTTATTTCCACTTGGAGGACCAAGCGGGCTCAGACAGACTGGAAATGTTGATGCCAATTCCCCAAGGGCAGTTGTGCCAGCTTTGAGATCCCATTAATTCCTTGAAGACTTTTAAACATGAATAATGAAACCAATAAGTGAAAAATAATGCAATTTGGCTGATTCCTAGTGGTGTAAGTGGCTGAGTGCGGAACTGTGACCTGGGGGCTTGGCGGTTCAAATCCAGCAGCGGCTCTCAGGAGCAGCACTGTGTAGCTCCCAGGACCACCAGAGGCAGTGATGCCCCCCCCCCCTAAAAAATGCATTTAGTGTAACCTGGTTTTCCATTCAGTATTTGGTGCATTTCATTTTGTGAGCTTGGTCACAATCTTCACCATGCCTTAGTAGACTTCCAACTTTCTTCCTTTGTTTACAATTTTCTTCTGTCTTTTCCCATACTTTCTTCCCATATTCTGAACTATCTCCCTGGATAAAGGGACCATGGCATTGCCATGGCATTGACTATTAGGGTTTCTGAGAGTGTAACTTCTTGAGGAAACAGATAACTCACCATCTTTCTCCTGAAGAAGGACTAGTGGCCTTGAATCACTTTGTTAGGGTTAGGGCTACTTCATCCCTGGGTAAATGCTGCCCTTCCCATCTTGTATGATTGGTTTTGCTAAGGAGTACATTGTTCCATGTTATTATTCTTCATGGCTTAGACAAAATGTTTGGCTGAAAAGTGAGGAAATTAGATCCAAATTTGAAGAGTGTCTAAGGACAAAGTGTGAAAGGATTATATCCACCTCTATCAGATGACAATTCTGTTTTTTTGACTAATATCAACTCCATTTAAGAGTAGAACTGCCTTCCCTCCCCCACGGAGGCTACCTGACCTGTCACCTTTACAAAGCATATCATCCTGTGTTTCTCTCAAGGCACATCTGAATCCCTAATTCATAGTCTAGTGCCAAATCATTATATTACCAGGGTACCTTTATTTTTCAACTTAGAGCACAGGCTTACCCACTCTTTTATCTCTTTAACCTCCCCCATTGCACAATTCAGGAAAATAATCATCCACTTGTCAGTGTGAAAAAAAAATAAAATGAGACAAGAAAATAAAAATACCTAGCATTCCATAGATTTCTTGATGGTAAGCATATACTAGCTCATTTAATTCTTATATTAAACACATGATGGAACTATGATGATTCTCATTGCTTCATAGATGAGAAAGCAGTGGCATAGTGGGGATAATAAAATTAGACCAACTCCCATAAATAGTGACTATCAAACATAAGCTAGAAACTCAGGTTACCATTTCATACTGTTTGTATGCAGGGAAGTGTCTCTGGAAATTGCCTCTGACATCAACCCATATTCTAATCTGGAATCAACTTACATACCTTGTGAGAACTTGAATATTCTGCAGCTTTCAAAAGCTGTCTTCTTAATTTGTCATCTTACACTATCTAAAAACTTTGCAGTGAGGATAGATTATGATAAACTTTAGCATAGTGGTGAGCACACTGCGAGAGAGCATGGCACATAAATAAGTATCAAAAACATTGCTATTTTAAAATAATAGATGCCTGTGGCTAGCATAGGTTTCATCAGTCCTCTCTCAACTCTGGTCAATAAAGTAAATGGTGAGTCCTCCCTTGTGAAGTCTTTTGTAAGAATCTGAAATGACCCAGATCTTTAAAATGCTTAAGTTGAGGTCTCAAGACTTATCAAAGCATTCTTAATTTACCAACTTAAAAGAAAATCCCCCCTTTATTGATCTTAAAGGGTTTCAAAATGTAGGAAGGAGTTTCTCATAGTTGAAAATAGCTATGTGATCAGCCCCATTATTTTTAAGTCTTTCTCTTTGCATTCTGGGTAAATTTTGAGCCATTCATATGAGGTATAATTTCATTATCCTTTCCCTTGACACTCATTTCGTACAGCATTTGGAGATGACTGAAATGCTTCCTGGCAGAAATCGTGAAAACAGAGAGAGTAAAAAATAAACTCCAATGAAACCCATTGTTGCCCACTGAGTTTCAAGTAATAGTGACACTGCAGGACAGAGCAGAACATTCTCTTTGGGTTTTTCAAGAAAGTCCTTTTTCTTGAAATAGATGACCTCATCTCTTGGGTTCCCATAGAAAATCAAAGATAAGCTCAATTTTCACATTCCATCAACAACTCAAACACTAGAGTAAAGCTTATGGAACTATCATTTTTAGGTTCTATGTAACATTCTGGTTAGCCCTTTTATACCTTATCTTGCTGTAAGGGTGAATGGCCTTGAAACTCCCTTTAACTTGGTGTTATTGATATATCTATCATAGTTATGAGAAGTGGTGAGAGATGGATGTAGTATGAATTTCCCTGGTTTCAGCAACCTGAACAGGTGCCCTCTGTGCCAATCTTTGCGGAAGGAGCGTGTATGACTGTTGAACTGATATTTCATTTATCCACAGCTTCCCTACACACCAGTCATATTAGAGTTCATAGGCATCATAGTTTTCTGATTCTTTTCCTCCTGAAATATAATCAATAATAAGAGCATTATTCATGTTTCTAACACCTATGTCATATCAGCATTTCCTGTTTACCACAAATCTGGGGGTAACTCTCCTGCTGATTGCCCCTGAACCCTGCCATTTAGATTGTCCTTCCCTTAAAATATTCAATAAAAAGCTGATTTCTTTATGATACTCTGATCCTAAAATGTCAAAGTCAGTTTTCAAAGATATGCATTCCAAATGAAATAGGTCCAGAAACCTCGTGCTTTCTACTCTGTCGGCAAGGCTGTTATTTCTTTAATCAATCGAAATCAGAGGTAAATGAGTCAGCACTATAACATCACCCCATCACTCTGCAAGGTTATACTAATAAAAATAAAGAGCTGCAGTCTAGAGATTCTATAATTTGACAGGATCTAAATTATAAATGCCAATTCTTATCCTACAAATGCAAACTCACTTAGGGAATATCAATGGAAAACAATTACTGGGTGGATTTTTGTGCTCTGGTTTCACCAAATAAAATACATTTAGTGTTTTCCAATCAATGCTGGAGGAAATGTCAAGGCAGGGGTACACATTTACTCATTTTGCAGAAATGTACAAAGCTATTAGCTTTCACACTTTAATTAGAAAAGCAATGCAAAACCATTCCCCTGTTCCTTCCTAGTATATTCAAGACATTTGATATTGGGAGAGTGTCCTGAATTTGAGAAGTCTTATAGAACCAAATATATATTTTAGTATAATGGCAACAGTTACAAAAAAAAGGGTTTTCTGCTTTTATGACCAAAGCTTAAGTCTTTAAACACAAATCCTAGACTCAACGTGATAAAAAATATTGAAAGAGGAAGAATAGCATCAGAAAATTAGAATGTTTTAGCCACTTTAAGTGTAGTGTCATGCAAATTTTCTTACACAACTTATTAAACTGCTTGACTTTTAACTTACCTTTAGGGTAAGCAATACCCTAGCTTCTAATGTATTTCTTAAAAATCATAATTAACATACTGTGGATTGTTTATTTAAATTGCCCATTTTTCCTTACCACATGCAATTATTTAAGAATGAAAGCATCATCCTGACACTAAGCAATATTACAGGAACTGACAATGCAGTCCCATTCTCCTCAAGCAGGAAATGTAAGCAATACTCAATTATGAGCATAAACAGAAGGAGCATGAATGATGCATGCCTTATGAGAACCTACTTGCCTTTATTAAACTGTAATGTGTGTGTGTGTGTGTGTGTGTGTGTTAAAGTCTATGAACTCTGGATGGTGCAAATTCTGTAGCTTATTGAAAAGTAAGAATTTCAAGTCTATTGAGAGCTCATCCAAATAAAATTCTGGTCATCAAATGCTGAAAAATCAGCCATGGAAAACTCCATGTAGGTCAGCCTGCTCCACACAGTGTCTAGGCCTTGGAAGTGACTCCACAACTTTGGTTTATTGAGCAGTATAGGCAGGCAATTGATTTTGTTTTGTTTGTTTCTTCTCTATATAGGCAAGCAAAAGAAGCCCTGGTAGTGCTTAATAACCTAGCAATTGGCCCAAAACCCCAAATGATTTGGTGTCAGAAAGGATCTGGCAAACTACTTCCAGAAATATTACAAGGATACATTACAATAGGAAGTTCTACCTTGTCAGCTGGGATCACTATGTGTCATTATTGACAGGACAACAAAAACCAGCCATATCTATGAGCAAAGAGGTAAGAGAAGAATCAAAAAGTGTTCTTTACAAAAAGAAGAAAGCTGAAGAAGCAAGGAAACCATCACAGGCAGGTTCATTTAGGGGTTGCTGAGAAACCCTCCGCTCAAGCCTAAGTATGTAGCAAGTGACTGGCTAGATGCTTGTTTCAGTTGTTAGTCTAATTGCATTTTCAAAAATAACTTACTGATTGAAGAACAATATAATTCTTGAGCAAAATAAGTGAAATGGAATCAAGAGTTTGTCAAGCACAGTTCAGTTATGTTAGTCCGGGTAGACTAGAGGACCAAATTTCAAAGACACGCATATGAATATAAGGAAAAGGTTTATATATAAGAGAAATAGGACATTAAGAAAGCATCCCAATCCAGTCTAGCACAAAGTCATAAGTCCTATATTAGCCCATACGCCCGATATCAGTCTATAAAATCTCCTTCCGACTCACGAAGTCACAGGTCAGTGGGTGCAGAGTCCCAGCACTTGCAGGGGTCTCCCCATGGCTCCTCACTTCCAGGGTTCAGAGTCCATCAACAGCAGAAGTAACTCATCGCTGGCGGAGGTCTCCATGTGGCCATCCCAGCTTCAGAGGTCTGGCTCCATCAGGGAAAAGCCCTGTGGTCTCTCTGCTGGCTCCTCCAGCTTCTTGGACACTGCTATCTTGTCTTTTCTGTGATTAATTGTCTCTGAGACTAACTCCCAACAACTGGGAGATAGCGTCTCATCTTCATGAAGGAAATATCGCGAGACTCCCCCGAAGTCTCAGGAGAAAGTCATGCCCACAGAGAAGCCTCATTGGCTACTCAATGGCTATCTCCAAATTAACAGGCTAGACTCCACCCCTACATTTCAATCATAAAATTAACATAAGCACATGACTGCCACAACAGTGCAATGTGAAAGAAGTATTATTACACCATACATATAAAGGCATTTGGTCCATAATTAAAGGTAAATAAAACATTGTGGCAGTCATCTGCTTATGTTAATTTTATAATTGAATTGTAGGGGTGGAGTCTGGCCTGTTAATCAGGAGAAAGCCATTGAGTAGCTGATGAGGCCTCTGTGTGGGCATGGCTTTCACCTGAGACTCCTGGGAAATCTCACGGTATTTCCCTCGTGAAGATGAGAAGCTATCTTCCCCAGTTGTTGGGAGTTAGTTTGAGAGATGATTAACCACAGGCAACACAGAATGGTGGCAGCTGGGAGGCTGGAGTAGCCGGTGGAGAGACCACACGGCTTAGCTCTGATGAAGACAGAACTCTGAAGCTGGAGTGGCATGCTGTTGATGGAGCTGAGCCCTGGAAGCGAGGAGCCATGGGGAGACCCCTGCCAGCGCCAGAATTCTGCACCCATTGACCTGTGACTTCCTGAGTTGGAAGCAGACTTTATAAACTGATTTCGGGCATATGGGACTGGATTGGGATGCATTCCTAGGGTCACAATTCTTTTGTATATAAACCCTTTCCTTATACCTATATGCATGTCTCTGAAATTTGTTCCTCTAGTCTATCCAGACTAACTCAAACATCGTGCATAATTCATTCAGATCCAAGAAGTAGAGGTCAGAATCTGTTTTAAGAGAAATGCTTTTGACAGAAACCAGACATCTTAAAATTTCTGGTATGAAATACCTGTTGGTATCTTTTAAGTCTGATACAATTTATGGAACTCATGAGGTTAAAGACTGCCTAAGTTACTTTTCTTTTTTTTTATGCTTCTAATTTATGTGATTCTGACCATTTCTTCGCTTTTCACTTGGCATCCATTTTATCACTCATAAAGCAGGACTTCTGATGCCAATGATACCTTTAGGCACAACCTACTTGGAAGGTTTGTCTTACTTTGTTTTAATTTGAAAAGTTAAGCCGTAAAACATTAAATAGTACAAAATAAAACCAATAAAATACAAAGTTCTACTTAACTTTTTTCACTCAAACAACCTCATTCCTTAGTTAAATTGAATTCTGACAATGGAATCTATACACTTTTATTCCTAAAATTAACCTCGGGGCAGATACACACTAAAGAATATGTCTGTCTTGCAGGATTTTCACTTATGAGGATGCTTTAAAATTGCAAAATGAAAATAATTGAACTGTGATGCATATTATAGATTGTGATAGAAATATTGATACCTAGAAATATTTTCTTAGACCAGAAAATCAACTAAAATATCTGGCTGAGGAAGCAAGTATACTGGATTCACATTTCAATGCAGCTACCTAATGTGTAAACTTGGAAATTTGCCTTTGCTGTCTTTATCAGTTTCCTCATTATATCAAATATTAATAATTTCTATTTTCTAAAAGTACTATATCAAAGGATCAATACATATTAGCCAAATGACCTGTACATTTCATAATGTCAATAATTCTTCACAAAAATGGAATTTTTAGATAAAATTAGCTATGGTTAGCTAAAAAGTAATTTATTACAATGTTATTCCTTTATCTTATAGATACTGCAACATGACTTCTATCTTAGAAAATGTCTGTATTGATAAGATGACAAGTTCAGACTATGTGTACAAACTATCATTTCAAGTATGTTACCTCATATTTAAAGAAATTCACACAGATTGAGTATTGAGGTAGAAGAGAGAACATGATCTCTTTGCTCTAATTATTCAAATAACATTTTAGATTAAAATATCTCTAATATATATGTAAAGTATCTGTCATCATACTACTTTTGGATCTTTATATCTTTCTTATGTGAATTTTTTTATGCTATCTCTTTCTCAGGTTTAGTTTTTGTTTTGTTTTTACTTTTTCACAGACTAACTCATGCAGCTGTCAGATTGGCTAACTCACACAACTGATTATAAACTCAGTGAACAATATAATGGCAGTTA
This sequence comes from Nesogale talazaci, assembly GCA_004026705.1. NCBI lineage: Eukaryota > Metazoa > Chordata > Mammalia > Afrosoricida > Tenrecidae > Nesogale > Nesogale talazaci. The sequence goes on from PVJH01042542.1 coordinate 13,627, forward strand.
ATCAATCAAAAATTATAAACAATATGGACATAATAATTTTTGTCTGAATACAGACAGTTTTTAAGATAAAGAATTATTTAGTACTTAAAACTGAACAGCATTCATAAACACATACAAAGATTAACAAGTCATTTCCTATATTCTTAACCTTCCATCACCCTTTGTGTCATGTAAATCATTTTTACATGAATATGGCATAAAGCAAAGTTTTTTTAATGAAGAAATATTCAGTTGCTTCTGGATTTTAAAAGCTTTTATAATTGAAACAGATATACTAAGACAAAATGGTTTACAGTATTATATTTCAACCTTAGTTTGCATGCAAAAATACAGCTAGAATATATGCAACTTTGGTTGACAGCCTAGACTAGTGCTTTCAAATTAACAAATTACTTGAATGCTCCATTTCATTATACATAGTTCCTGATATATATGTAATATTTAACAGAAATTGTACAACATCACATGTGATGTGCTAACGGTGTTGGATCATCTTGAGCACTCATTTTGTGTTTGCCTCTTCATGTACTGTTACTGTAGTAAGCAGTTCTTGGAAGACAATGTTACCATTAGTGTTTTTATTCTTTTTTTTAAATAATTTTATTCAGGGCTCATTACTATTCTTATCACAACGCATGCATACATCCATTATGCCAAGCATATTTGTACATTTGCTGCCATCATCATTCTCAAAACATTTGCTTTCAAATTGAACCCTTGGTATCAGCTCCTCAGTTTTCCTCTCCCTCCCTCATGAATGCTTCACAATTTATAAATTATTGTT
>PVJH01042543.1:0-14216 GCA_004026705.1 Nesogale talazaci
TTCTGAGTAAACAGGGATTCTGTCACCAAGAATGATGCTGAGTAGTTATCCTTTGGAATCATCCAGGGACACAGAAAAAGGCTGAGGGGTAGTTAAACTGCAGTAGAGAAATTAAGTAGAAACAATGAAAAATGGGCTCCTTACCTCACATTATAGATAGAATTGTGGCTCCCTAAAAATTAAATTGAAATCATAACCCCTTGTAAACAGGACCCTGTTTGCAAATAAGGATTTTCTTTGTTATGTCAACTGACCATTCCAGGCCTAGGATGGGTCTTCCACCTAATCATATCTGTGTTGTATTTTAGTAAAGGGGAAAAAAGATGCAAAGAGACACATAGACAGGGGAGGAAAGATGCCATGTGAAGATCTTTCTATAACCAAAGGAAGAACAGGGATTTCTGGGAGACACCACGAATTAGGAGAGAGACTCTTGGAAGGAATTGATAAAATTGGGACCATGACTTGATATTTGAGCCACCAGAACTATAAGGAAATTCACTTCTGTTCTTTACAGTTACCTACCTGTGGTATCCTTTGTTTCGGCAGAAGCCAGAAAGCTAGGACACCTGCTTTCCCCCTGAAAACATGTATAACTATGATGCCTCCCCAGCTGCCAATCCACCCAATCCCATGGAGTGGTCTTTGATTCCTAGACATCCTGAAGGACAGAGTACAAGGACTCTATATAGTTTTTGAGGCTATACCTCTTTACAAGAGCAAGCATCTACTTTGTAAAAAAAAAAGCTGCACTAAGGGGCTGAGCCTCGGTGGCGTAGTGGTTGTGCTCAGGACTGCAGCCCACTGGGTTGGAGGTTTAAATCCAGCAGCAGCTCTCCAGGAGCAAGGCTGGGCCTCCTACTCCTACCAGAGGGCAGTGATGCCCCACCCCCCCAAAACCACACACACACAAAAACAAAACTAAGCAACAACAACAACAACAGCAAACTAAACTACAAAAAAACTGGACTACTCCAGAGAAAAGATGTCCACAGAATAATTAAGAGTTCCCCAGCAAGCTGTTGACCTGTGGTTCCATCTCTCTAGAATAAAATACAAACACCAAAGCAAAACCCACACTACCTTAGAGTGAATTCTGACTTACAACAACCCCAGAGGACCCAGGAGGACTGTCCTACTGGGTTCCGAAGGCTATTTATCTTTACAGGGGAAGATTACACTTTTTTCTCTCATGGAGTGGCTGGTGGGTTCAAACCTTTCAATTAGCAGCTGAGTCACTAGGTAGGAAATATAGTCACATTTCTCTAGCAATATTGGGTAATGGCAGAAACATACATTTAAAAGGAGAATGACACTGTAATGGGCAGTTGATTTGGTGGGAGCATTTTCAAGCAAAATATAAAAAATCAAAATAATGCAAAAATTCAGGATGAATAATAGATCCAAAAATTAAATAAAGACAAGGTGAGTATTACTAATTTTTCTGTCGGCCTCAGGTCCCAGTGTGACTCAGCATAGAGCTGCTTAACTTACAAATAATAAGCATTCTAAGTTTTAGGGGAGAATGTTGCTTTGCACAGAGGCATCAGAGATAGTGCACTGTATCAGGAAATCTGGAGACAGGAATGTAGTTCTTTTGAGCTATGTAACCTCAGGCAAGTGTCTTAATCTCTCTGAGTCTTTGTTTCATTGGCTGATATCATCATGCCTGCTTTTCTATCTTACAATACTGAGTGAAGATTGCAAGGGAAGGCTCTTTGAAAACTCTAATATACTGTATGCATGTGATTTACCTCAAATAAACTGCACCATAATTTATTACCTAAGCTATTTTTTCCTCTGATCAAACAGGGTTTGTGGCGCCTTCTAGCCAAGTCCTTCAAGGCGCTTAACATGCCAAATGAATAATTCTTATAGATATCGTTTTACTTGCCAGCAACTAGTGTTTGACATAATGAACCACCTGTTTCAGTTACCCTACTTCTGGCAAGAACAGGATAATTTTTCCAAATTTATGGTTGGTTGCTTTTTCTGTGCCCACAGCATCAGCATCTACCATGGCCATGGGGTGGGATTACAAACATTTTCCCTCTGGGAGAAAGCACACCTGTAACGTGGTTGGCAAGTGATCGAGCATTTGGAGGCCAGTGTGGGGTGGAAGGAGTGGAATAATGTGTCTGCATAGCACCTTCCTCAAAGACCCGCTGCTCTCAAGGCCCGTCCTTCTAATTGCTGACCTTGCACAGACTCCCAAGCAAGCTGCATACCATAATCTGAAAGGAAAGGTCAACCTAAAGGTCACAGGTTTTAAGGGTGCTACTTCAAAGACATTTATCTCCTTTACAACACCATTAGTCTTAGGTAATGGTCTATTGTCTTTCATCATACCAACCTCTCCACCTGCTTGTTTACTTTGAAGCCAACCTCAGAATTCAAGCCCCCACATTGATGAGTGCCTTCCTGCTGTCTAATGCTGACCCAGTGGAAGCTTGCCCCCAGCCTGCCTTTCAGTTGTCAGTTGTTTAAAGGAAATACATTTACTAAGGGAGGGATGCCAACGGCTTAGCTTTTTGGATAAAATGATGGAAGCATAAAGTACTTTTGGGGTGAGTAGTTAATGATGAAGAGAGGAACATTATGCTTAAGCTGTTTATTGTAGTTAAAGCTGAATTCTGAAACAAGATAGGAATATACCTGTCCAACAATAAAAATAGTTAATATTTGCATAATTCCTAAATGCATACTTTATATGTTATAACCCATTTAATCTTCATTGTTTCTCTATGAAGTTAGTATTAGTATTAGTGCCATTTTAAAGATGGGGCAAAAAGTAGGAAGAAATGGCATAACTTTTCTTTCTTTCTAAAAATCCTTTTATTGGGGGCTCTTACATTTCTTATCACAATCTATACATTCATTCAGTGTGTCAAGCATATTTGCACATATGCTGCCATCATCATTTTCCTTGGTATTAATTTTTCGGCATCACTGCCCTGGTGGAAGTAGGAAGCCCAGCCTTGCTCCTGGAGAGCTGCTGCTGGATTTGAACTGCAAACCCTGTGTGCCTCAATCCCGTGCACACCACTATGCCACCAGGGCTCAGCCAGCCATCGTCATTTTCAAGGCATTCTCTTTCAAGGCATTCTCTTGAGCCCCCGATATCAGCTCCCCATTTCTTCCACCTCCCTCCCCCACCTACCCTCATACAAACCCTTGCTAAGTTATATATGATTATTTCCATATCTTACATTGTGCTCTGTCATCTCGCACCCACTTTTCCATTATTCCTCCCCTGGGAGGGGGTTCTAGATCAATCCTTGTGATCAATTCCCCCTTTATCCCCCCACCCTCTACTCGCACTGTTGCCCTGAGGGGTTCATCTATCATGGATTTCCTGTATTGGGCGCTCTTATCTGTAGCAGTGTGCATGCTCTGGTCTAATCCAATTTGTAAGGTAGAATTGAGGTCATGATAGTGGGGGGAAGGAAGCACCATAGAGCTGGAGGAAAGTTGTATGTTTCTTCGGTGCTCTACTGCACTCTGACCAGCTCATCTCTTCCCTGTGACCCCTCTGTGAGGGGATGTCCAGTTGTCTACAGATGGACATTGGCTCTCCACTCCATAACTGCCACCACCCTCCATTCACCTTGGGTATGAGTTTGTTCTGGGTCTTAGATGCCTCGTACCTGATGCCATCGACACCTCATGATCACACAAGCTGGTGTGCTTTTTCCAGGCGGGCTTTGTTGTTTCCCAGCTAGATGGCCACTTTTTTATTTTCAAGCCTTTAAGATGCTATATCTTTTGATAGCCAGGCACCATCAGCATTCTTCATCACATTTGCTTATGCACCCATCTGTCTTCAGCTATCATGTCGGGAAGATGAATGGCATAACTTTTCAAGGGAAAAGGATGAGTAAGCAACAGAGCTGATCTTTCAAATCAGGCATGGTGAGTTTTTTAACCCTCAGACATTGCTGAATTGAACAAAGGGATAGTATAATCAACATGGTGAAATATTGTGCAATCTTTAAAATGCAAAAAATCTGTGTAGCAACTTAAAAGTGGAATAGATGTGCCATAACCCGATGACTCTAAACTGTAGGTAGCTGTAGCACACAACATTGTGTGGACTTAAGGAACCCAGCTTATCAAAAGATTTAAAAAAGAAAAAGAACAAAACCCACGAAGCCAAAATTTGAACAGAAAAGCCATAGGGTCTATCTGTGCATCATTATGAAGAACTCTTGTCTGACTATATTCAATGGCACAAATTCATCTTTGGCTCTGGATTATGAATGTTTGGAACACTTCTGGAAAGATTCTGAGTGCAACCTTTGCTTTCTGACAAGATGAAGTCAAGCAAAGTGCAAAGGTAGTTTTTACTACTCTCGGGGGTGGACTGGGAAGACTAAGAAGGTGGGTTCTGGGGAAAGACCTGTAAGGAGCTGGAAATCAAAGCTGCTGTTTCACTGAGGAATTGCCGGTGAGTAGATTCCTTCTCATGCCTGGTCCTGGGTCATCTTCACAAGGGCTGCTATGTTTGAGCAGCCTGTATCCACAGTGTCAGTCGATCTCCTACCTAGCCTTCTTCTTTTTCTCAGACCTTCCCCAAGAACACTATCTTTCTCCAGACACTGGTCTTTCTTGATAACATGTCAAAAGTATGGGAGACGAAGTCTCGTCATCTTGGTTTGAAGGCGCTCTGGAGTTGTACTTCTTCTAAGGTGGATTTGTTTGTTTTTCTCACCATTCAGAGTATGTTTAATAGTTTTTCCCAGCATCATCCTTCAAATGCATCAATCCTTTTTTAGGTGCTTTAGGTTGAGAAAATACTAAATGCAACTGGCTCAAGACGGAGTGTGACTGGCACCTTTGGCTGAACTGTAGTGAAGGAGAGTAGTAGAGAGTAAGTAGAAGAGGTCTTCGAGGAGCGGGATTGGGCAAGACCACGTAGGCTCCATAGACCCTTGTGAGAACTCTGTCTTTATTTTGGATGTACAAGGTATGTTCACTCAGATTTCTCTTCTAAAAATTGGACGGTCACTCACCTTCCAAGTTTTACCATAACCCTCCTCTCTTATTTTGTGGTTGTTTGAGTTGTGTAGGACTCATCGTAGCCCTATGTAACACAGTGGAGCTGCTCCAAGGGTTTTCTTGACTATAATCTTTAATAAAAAATTATTGGGGGCTCTTATCACAATCCATCCATCCATCCATTGTATGCAAAGTACATTTGTACATATGTTGCCATCCTCATTCTCAAAACATTTTCTTTCTACTTAAGCCCTTGGTATTAGCTCCTCATATCTTCCCTCCTTCCCTTCCCCCTTCCTCATGAACCCTTGATAATTTATAAATTATTATTATTCTGCCACATCATACACTGTCCAATGTCTCCCTTCATCCACTTCCCTGTTGTCTGTATATTGGTTCCCCCTTTCTACTCCACATTCCCTCCACCCTCCTGGTATTGTCACTCTCACCGCTGGTCCTGAAGGGATCATCTGTCCTTAATTCCCCATGTTTCCAGTTCCTATCTGCACCATTGTATATCCTCTGGTCCAGCTGGATTTGTAAGGTAGAATTGGGATCATGACAGTAGGGGGGAGAGGGAAGAAGCATTAAGAACTAGAGGAAAGTTCCATATTTCATCATTGCTACACTGTACCCTGACTGGTTGGCTGATCTCCTCCCCATGACCCTTCTATAAGGATATCCCTTCACCTACAGATGGGCTCTGGGTTCCCGATCTGTACTCTCTCTCATTTATAATGATGTCATTTTTAGTTCTTTGATGACTAGAATCTTTATGAAAACCGCCCACTAGGCCTTTCTCTGGGTGAGTTCTAACTGCCAACTTTGGGGTAATGGCCACAAGCTGAGTTGTTTGCAGCACAAAAGCTCCTCCTCGACTAGTTTAAAACTAAAAAGCTCACTGCCACTGAGTCAGTGCTGAGTCCTCGTGACCCTGCCGGAGAGGGTGGAACAGTCCCTGTGAGTTTCCAAGACTAACTGTCGACAGGCGCATCTTTCACCCACGGAGCAACGGGCGGTTTCAAGCCTCTAACTTTGCCATCCTCCAGCCAGGTATTATAAATCAGGTAGAATCAACTTTTCTCATGTAGCATGTCGATCAACTACCGCTAAACCGTTAATGACTGGATTAGACACCGGGAATTAAAAAAATGAGAAATGTGACTCCTGACCTTGAAGAACTTCCTGTCGCAGATCATTGTAATGCAATCATGTTGAGTGCATTGATAGAGTGTCCCTGCGGAAGGTCTTGCAGAAAGTCTAGAGAAAGGCTATATTAGGATTCTACTCGTGTAGATAGAGATCGAGCGTGTGCCTGTAGGATGTAATGAGTGAGCAAAGACTTAATAAAGCAGAGGCTTTCTCTTGGCAAAGATGGTGATGGGGGGAGGAAATACAACAGCTGCACCCCAAAGGATGGTGTAGGCAGACTAGAGTGTCAAACTGATGAAGATTATCTGTAATGGAAGGTAAGGTAATTAAGATGAGGGTATATTTTGGGAAAGTTTTTCATGACATATCCCTACCCTATTTCTATTGAAATATCCAAGAACTTCTAATTCTACACATATACATAAGATCTCTGACCTCAAAGAAATGATCTGGGTTAACCATCTTATATTCTAGGAGAGGGAATGGTGATTGGTAGAGGTTATCTGACTTATTTAAAACCAAACCTCAAATGACTGTGTGAGGCCAGGGATGGCCTGGGCGATGTTCACGTCTGCATCATTCCAAGTGCTTTGTCAAGGACAAGACATTTTTTATTAGGGTTTCTTGGAAATTAATTTGGAATATGCGCCTTCTTGATCCGAGGTTTACTTTCACAGAGTTTTGGCGACGTCTGTATGGTTCCTAAATTCCCCACCAAATTCCTTCTTGAAGATCTGCTGGAATTTGTCATCTTCATTGTTTTTGTACAGAGAAATTCTCCAGGAGATCCAGCAGTTGTTGGCTCTCCTTAAGCTTAGGTTTTCTTCTGCTACTCTTTCTCCCGCAGTCGTGGAGAACACAGAGAACTTCCGTGCCTAATTTAAGGCAGATATGCTCAAAGTCTAAAGCAATGTTTTCTCTTACAGAGAACACCCCAGGGGCAGAGAAGGCAGGAAATTGTGTGTCACTGTGATGAAAAACAAATGAAAGCCTTTATAGCAGAAATGTCAGTCTCTGGCCATCCGACGCGTCCACCACCGCATGCCAATGCAGATGTGTTGTGTAGGCAATAGCCAGCTGAGCATCCCAAACAGAATTCCCTTCATTTCCTTCTTCACCATGTGGTCCATGGTGACTCCATACATCACAGCTGAAGTCATAAGATGGTTTTAGAACAATAAGTGGAGTGCTGTGTGACTTTGCATTTAACTAGGCTAGGATACAGCATATGCCCCTGTGTAAGGGAGCAAGCATGGGTCAGGGGCAGAGTTCTCACCTGGAACATGGCAACATTGGATTTGATTTCTAGCCACGCACCTCACACATTACCACCATTTGCCCATCAGTGGAGATGTGTGCATTACTATGATGCCATGTAGTGTTCAGTGGCCTTCCAGATTAAGAGGGACTAGGAAGAAAGGCCTGGCTATTGACTTCCGAAAATCAGTTTAGAACCCTCTGGATTCCAAGAATTTGATCCTTAATTGATGAGGTGGATAGTAAGGTTGAGCAGTTTTTCATTCCATTGTGCTTGGAGTCCCTATGAGTCCTGGGCTGGTTCCCTGGATGCAGCAACTCCTGAAGCTAGAGTGTGCTTCTGTTGAATGAATGTCATGGTTCTTTCATTAGACAGCACACTTAGAAAAGCCCGGATATGTATAAGGTGGTAATCTGAGAAGAAAACCTCAAATATTTCCCACTCAGATAGTGATAGAAAAGTGATAGAAAAGTGGTAAGACTGCTGCCAGTCAAAAGTGGAACGCCGTAAGACCTGGAAAAACAAGGTAGTCCTGTCAAATGCTGGCTCTTATGGTCTTTCCAGCTTTAAGATATGGGCTATCCTGATGAGATCATCTCTGTTTCAGTGACCTAGAGGAAGATAACTTTCCTCAGACGAGAAACAGAAATAGAGAGAAGACATAAGCGACGGCTCTCAACTTTCCTCATGCCGCGACCCTTTAATACAGTTCCTCATGTTGTGATGACCCCTAACCATAAAATTATTTTCATTGCTAACTCATAACTATAACTTTGCTACTGTTATGAATTGGGCAACCACCCCTTTGAAAGGGTCTTTTGATCCCCAGAGGGGTTGCAACCCACAGCAGTTGAGAACCACTGACTAGGGTATGGTAGATAGCAGAAAGAACTCTCTTGATCTGGTATTGAAGGGTTCTCTGTGCCTAGGACTATTCTTCTTAAAACAAACAAACAAACAAGCAAATAAACATCCTCAAACTCACTGCCATCAAATCAAAGCTGGCTCATAGTGACCCCCTGCAGGTTTCTGAGATTGTAACTCTTTATGGGAGTAGAAAGTCCACTCTTTCTCTTGAGGAACTGATGGTGGTTTTGAACTGCCAATCCTGCAGATGGCAGTCCCATGTCTAACCACTACACCACCAGAACTCCTCTTCTTAAGAAGAACTCGCAGCAATTTCACCGACATTGAGTCTCTTGTGCCTCCTAGTGACTCTAGGACAGAATAGAACTCGGGCTTCCAGACTGTACACATTTCTGGAAGCAGACTCCCACATCTTTCTCTCACCAGACAGCAGCTGGTGAATTTGAACTGTCCACCTTTTGGTGAGCAGCCGAACATTTAGCCTACAGAAGCCTGCCCCCAGGACTTTGAGGAAGGCTTTATGACAGACGGCATCAGGAAAGGCAGAGCAGGTAGAAGTGTGTGGTGGGAAATTGCATGACATTGCTTGTTTTTCTGCAGTCCTGTCTTAGCTTGTAAACCAGATGACTTACAGTTATGGTCCTTTCTATTGATTTCCCCTTTGTCAGCTCCCAGATGACTTCCCCTTCAATATTGCAGCCTGGTCTTAACTGTGAAGCAGGTGGCATTCAGGACACATTTGGGCACGCTTTAAGCACTCAGCTACTAGTCCAAAGGTTGGCATTTTCACCCCCAGACTGGCAGATGTTCCAGGGATCGAATTCTGAATGATCGCTGTCATTTGAGAACCCTTCAGGGTTCAGTCATACTCTGAAAACCTACGGGTTCACACCAAGTCAGAAACGACTTGATGCCTGTGGATTTTGTTTGGGTCGGTTTTACAGAAGTAAAATGTCTTCTCCAAGACCAGGTGCCACCTAGGGGAGGTCCCAACGTGGATGTTCTCACGTGGAGCATGCTGTAAGAGCCCTGAGGGCGTGGTTCAGAGTGGCGCTGTTAACCTTAAGGCCAGCAGCTAGAAACTGGCAGCTGTCGGTGGGAGAAAGATCTCGCTTTCTACTCTGGTAAAGCGTTATCCTTGGAAACCCACAAGGGTCCTTCTACTCTGTGCCATAAGATTGCTAGGAAGGGGAATCAACACAGTGGCGGTGAGTTTATTTGTTTTTTGAGAGGGCAATTGTTAAGGCCCGGAGACATTTTTGGTGATCACAACTCTTGGGGCCGCACTACCGTATCTAGTAGTTAATCGGGGATCGACACACCCAGCAAGGTGTAAACAGTCCCCAAATGGAGAATTCTCTTACAGGAAAATGCCAGTGGTGTCAGGACCAAGACACTTCATCCTTAAGAGATGATGAATCTCAGGAGAACAGAATTGGAGTTGTGTGGTCCAGCTGTTCCTCACTTCCAGGAGAGTTTTTAACAGATAACTTCTTCTTTTATAAAAAAAATCATTTTATTGGGGCTCGTACAACTCTTATCACAATTCATCCATCCATCCATTGTGTCACGCGCATTTGTACATTTGTTGCCCTCATCTTTCTCAAAACATATTTTTTCTACTTGAGTCCTTGGTATCAGCTCCTCATGTTTTCCCTCCTCCCTCCTTTACCCTCTCTCCCTCATGAACTCATTAATTTATAAATTATTATTATTTTTCATTTCCTACACTGACCAGTGTCTTTTCCCACGCTTTTCTATCGTGTATCCTCCAGGGAGGGGGTTGTGTGTAGATCATTGTGATCGGTTCCCCTTTCTCCCCCCACCTTCCCCTCCCCCTCCTGGTGTGGCTACATCCATTATTGATCCTGAGGGGTTCATCTGTCCTGGACTCCCTGTGTTTCCAGTTCTGTTCTGTTCTGGTTGCTATGCTATTATGTTTTCAAAGAAACTTTTGTATTATGAATGAAGTTCAGGTTTGAAAAGCAGATTATCTTTTGAGACTAGTCAATAACTTAGCAAACCTTCCATTGTGTTGCTTTCTCGCCATCATTCATCTTTTCTTTTTTTTTTTTGCCTGTCTTCCCTCTTGTTGGATATTGTCTTCCCTTCACCTGAGTCAGTACCGCTCTACCTTTAGCCCATCAGTCCCCCTACTCTCTTACCTTGTCGAGTAACCATTTCAGCTTGTTTCTTTCATGGGGAAGACATTTTCTTGGCTTGCCCCATGCTATCTGTGCAGAGTTACATTTTAATTATTATTGTGACAAGAAACATTTCCTTATTCTAGTCTTGGGTAATAGGTTTCCTCTATTTCCAAACCACAGAAGCCTTCTTAGACTTCTCCCAACCTGCAAGTCATTGAATAACAAGTATTTACTGAGTTTCTATACTGGTCCTTTAAACTAAACTATTGAGGATACCAAAGAATGTGAGAAGTTGGTTCTTCCCTGAGATGACTATGACTCATTTGTGTTCCTGGAATTGTCCTTCTCTTCACAAAATTCCTTTTATGAAGGAATTTGATGAGTTGGGAAAACATGCTCACCTCCTACTAATGACTTGAGTTCTTGAGTGTCTCCTGCACTTGAGGTATGTGACAGACCCTTATGACATTAGGTTATTTACCATATTCTTAATCTAGCCAACCATAGCATGTTAAATTGCTATTAATTGTGTAAGAGTCTAAAATTCTGTTACCTATTGATATTTAACTGGATTGGTAACACATTAATTTGCATATCCCAAGTGCGTTTTATTTTTCTCTTGATAACACATTTCTCAAACAACAACCATCATTATCGTCCTTTAAAAGACTTATTTCTGAAATAAGTTGTAAAGGGAAAGAATAGAACTGAAGGAGTCAAATATGAATGTTCCTGGGGGCCACTATTTGCCGATCCCGAGCAAAGATTTTCCACTATGTATTTACATTAGGACTCCTTGCTTCAACATACACACACACACACACACAGAAGCTGCTGCCCTAACTTAGCTCTGCTGGAATAGTGTGCTCACCAATCCAGAACCCAACACTTTTTGTAAGACTTAAAGGGAATAAGAAGAAAGCCGTTCTTTGGTATGCACACTGAATTCCAATAATATTTATTGGCATATAAATAGGTCCTGTGTGTATACTAGAATTAAGGTAAAATATGATTCATAAGCTTCTTTTATTGTGAGAAGAATAAAATTGGAATTTAACCACGAAATTGATACAGACATTTGGTTCAATTGACAACTTGAGCTCCTTCTCGGCTAATGAGGAGCCCTGGTGGTAGAGTGGGTTCCGGGTTGGGATGCTAATGAGAAGGTCAGCAATTTGAAGCCACTCCCTGCTTTCCAGGAGGAAGATGAGACTTTATGCTCCCATAAAGATTCATAGCCTCGGACACAGGAGCAGTCCGCTTCTGCCCATAAAGTCTCTCTGAGTCAGAAGTGGCTAGATCGCAGGGAAGTTCTACCCCTTCCTGCCCAAGGTAAAATGTCTTCATTCTTTCATGAGGGTGAATGATAAAATTTTCTGGCATCAGTAAATCAAAATGAAATGAACCAATATGTCATTAATATTAAAATTAGAGATATACGGAGCACCTTCAATATTTGTCATTTTTGTTGCTCAGAGCTGTCAGTTGAATCTGACTCAAGAATCCTGTGAAACTTCTTAGAAATGCCCAATGGGGTTTCCTAGGTATTTCTCCCCATGGCAACTGGTGGATTCCAACCATAGCCCTTTCATTACCAGCCAGGGAAGTACTTAGCCAGTGCACAGCCAGGACTTCTTTGTTTTATTTATTTATTTATATATTTATTTATTTATATCTGGACTTCTTTGTATAGGCAAGTTTTAAAGAGAACTCAAGTGGTATAGTGGTTACAAGTTGGGCTGATAGGCTACAAGGTCAGTAGTTTGAAACTACCAATCACTCCTCAGGAGAAAGATCAGACTTTTCTGCTTCCAGAAAGAATGTGTTGGCCTGGATAAACTAGGGAAATAAATCCATAGAAATTCACATGCATAAGAGAGAGTTTTATATGTACAGGGTAAGTGTGCTTTAAGAAAGCATTCCAACCCAGTGCTGTCCAAGTCCCAAAGTCCACCATTAGTCCCTATGTCCGACATCAGTCTACAGAGTCCTCCTCAGTCTCACAAAACACATGCAACGATGCCAACTGCAGGAGCAATGCCATTGAACGTGTAAGTATCTCAGCGCTGGTAGAGGTCTCCACACAGCTGCTCCAGCAGCCAGGGCTGCATCAGGGTAGGTCCATGTGGCTTCTCCTCAGGGATGTCTTGCAGGAAGTGAGCCTTGTCAGCTGAAGCAGGGAACTGGCTAAGGCAGCCGCACCCTCGTCTGACCACCAGAGAGCAAGAGCCCCGAGAACTAGAAAGGCAAGGGCCACTGAACCATTTACCTCTCTGCTGGTTACCTCAATTAACCCCACATGTGTTTATCAACCAGGTTGGCACAATAAACCTTAATTATCTCAAGTTAAGCTGGTTCTCAAGCAGTTGGATTCTGGGGTCCCACTGAGCTCTAATCTCAATCTAAGAACAGTTACTTCTAACATGGGGCTGCCTGATATTCACCTTCATGAAGAGAGTGTTGAAGACAAGGGTGCTAACAGGAAAGTGTGGTGGAGAAAGCAAACGTGCCTGTTTCAATTGGAGTGGTGTCTTTGCTTTTAAAGGCTTGTACGCAAACAAGAAACCAGGCCATATAAGTGAGACATCAACTAAGTCCACGTGGGAGAAACACACCAGCCTGTGTGATCCAAAGATGATGATAACAAAATCCAAATATAATGAAGGGAAAAGTATCAGCTTAAAATGTGAACACCCAATTTGTAGGACACTGTGGAGGAGAGTGGGAGCCTGAAATCCATCTGCAAAGTATCTAGTCAGATTGAGCCTCTGGCAGATCCCTCTAGCTGTAGGCAAGAGACTCATGTGTTGGCTTTGCTATCAAACAGAGAGATTGTCAACTTGATTCTGGTAAATTGAACCATGATATTAATAAGATACTTGGTCAGTTGACTTCCCTCTCGACCCAACCTGAATCTACTCTCGACTCAAATATTTCTCACTCGTTCCATGGCCAAGATTTCTTTTCTGACTTTTAAAATATGGCTGTTGTTCTTTCTTACTCTTTATTTTTAACTTTCTATTATTATTTTCTTCATTCTGTCTTGTTTTTTTAATTGGGTCTGTTGGTTTCCTAGTTTATGAAGCACAGAAGGAGAGAATAACTGATGCCGTGATTTATCGGGGGTGGAGAGTGTGGGTGGGGAGGGTGACAGGAATTGGGGAGCAAATAATGAATGTGGGAGGGGAGAAGGAGCGCTGGACCGACTGTGATGATTGTAACAAGTTAACTATGGAAGTGTACGACATGTCAATTTTAACTCAAAAAACTACTAAAAATAAAAAAAAGAAGCCAAAGTTGACTAGTGGTTATCAGGGGTGAAAGAAGAAGAGTTTTTGCTCAGGGGGCATTGTATTTATGTTCATGGTGGTGGGATAATTTGGGAAAAGATCTCAATAATGATTGGACAACACAGAGAGTATAATCAGTGGCTTTGAATTATACATGTAGAAGTTGTTGAATTGGAGAATGCTTGGTTGTGTATATTTTTGCCACAATTCAAAAATAGTTAAAAAATATGAATAGCAGTGAATAGAAGGAAGAAGGAACTAGTCTAAAATTGACTGTGGTCATGATTGTACAGCTCTCCTTGTTATGATTGAACTGCTGAATTATATGATATGTGGGTGATGTGCCAATACAATTGTTTTAAAAAAAGGTGGCAGTGAGGCTTTGAGAGCAGAGGTTTAAAACAGGAGTGCATAATGTACAGTGGAGGAGGTCAAGGTGGAGAGCTCTAAGGTTCTAATAGCAAACATCTCATAGTATAGGCCATTCTGTGCCCCACTTCTTTT